>CAWVQA010000668.1:2500-95000 GCA_963932145.1 Acanthosepion lycidas | reverse complement strand
ATTCAACAGTACAGGTGAGCTTTTTATGTCCCTCTTGCCATGGGGAGGCCTGATTGAATGTAGCAGTTTCTTTGCTTATGGAATCGAAAGTGACCATAGAATCAAGTAATGGGTTATAGGTTAGATTTGTTCTTCTGTAAAGCTGCTGATTGTTCATACCTCAGTCACAGCAGCTGCAGTATTCAACCAGAATTCCCTTAGTTAAAACAAGCACAAGTTTAAGCCACATTGAAAGCCTTAACCTTTCATTCTGATCTATGATGCCTACTCACTGCCAGAAATATCACCCACATAATGATAAAACATTAACTAGATGAATATACCATTGCCACTTCACTAGCACCACACAAGGGACAGTTTAAAATTTCAGAGACATTTTGCCACACCTTGTATAATGAAAATAAAGTACACTTGGGCAATCAAGTCTCTTTCAATCAATGGCTGACTAGGTAGAAGATTTTTCTGCAGTAGACTGGTTGCCAACCACGGCTCATAGGACACAGTCTGTCCTGCTATTCAACCAATAGCTTGTTTACATTCATACCTTTCCCAAGAGTATGTGTGAAACTGAATGTAATGAACCTGACTGGAATTCAAACTGCTTGGATCAAATGAAAGAACACTATTCAACATTACTGACAAACACCTGAAGAGAACCTACAAGTACAATGGCTGAAATGATGACAAAAATTCCCTCCAGAAGAATCATTCTTTTATAGTAATTATGAAATGGCACCAGACATAAACAAATGTCTATGTTCAAGATGAATACTGATATTGTAAGCTCAACATCTGTGAAAATTACTGCTGTAGACAAAGAACAAACATCTTAATTCTTAACACTCTGCATTATTCACTGCTTTCCTTTCCACTGCATTGTTTTTTAAAGCTCCTTTACTGCACTAATTAATTTCAGTCATGGTCATTTTCTGTTGCCATAGCAGGATATGACAACACAACTGCAAAATTCAAACACTATTATTCATTAATCTGAGTCCTTTGCAGTGGCAGGATAAAAGTTTTGCGAGCAAAATCACCTCCAGTATGTTAAAGGTTAAAGAATACGATGAAAAATATAAATAAATAAAAACCTGGCCAAAACTTCATACTAAATTTTTGAGGACATTAGTTCAGGAGTATATACACAATGAAAAATAACCCTACCACTGTCTTCATCTGCTTGGCACCCAATGGAAACGGATACTTTCGTTGCGTTGTCACTTGCTAATTTCTCATTTGACATTGTAGTCTGTGCTTCCACCCGCACTGGCTCACTGTCACCTTGAACTGTTTTCTCTGCCTTTTTCTCCACAGAATTGCGCTCTTTCAATGAGAAAGGTGGAATCTTCTTTGCAACATGACTGCCATCAACCAGACTAGGAGAAGTCTTAGTAACAGATGGTGGAGAAACAGTTTTCTCTTTGGTAACAATGGAGGACGACTGGGTGCTGCTGGTATCACTATTAGCCACGGCTGACACAGGCACTGGTTTGTCATTAGCAGAAGTGACAGTCACCTTCTGACCAGTAGTGATAACAGTTGTGGAAGAAGCAACTGGGCTCTCACCAGATGTCGTAGTAATGCTGACAGGTGTAACAGTTTGTGTCTTTGATGGAACAGTTTTAGGGAATGGCACTGTAGATGTTTTGTGACTGCTAATTGTTTTGGCTAAACCAACAGTAGGAGTCCCAGAATGGTCATCAGTTTTTGACAAAACTGGTTTGGGACTTGTAGTACTAATTGCAATCTTTGTGCTAGGGGTAGAAGGAGGTGTTGTCTTGTTTGAGCCCTCATTGATTGTGACCGATTTACTGGCCACAGTTTCACTGCTGTTTGGTGCATGGCCTCCACTTGATTTCTCTGACAGAGTCTGGCTGATGGGGTCCACCTGAATGTCACTCTCTGAATCTTTCTTGGCCAGGGCTGGTGATTCGTGTACAATGACCCCATCTGGTTTAAAGAGGTCAGTCATTGTTTTATCAAGTGATTCTTCTGATTTGCGCATTTTCCTCAGTTTCTTGGCTTCTTTTTCAGCACGTGCCTTCTGTTCAGCACGGGCTTTTTCTTCAGCTGCATGTCTCGCTCTCTCCTCTTCCTGCCGTTCTTTTTCCACTTGGTTTACTTTTGCTTGTAATGCAGCAACTTTCTAAATAATAAAACAAAAGAAAAACATCAGAAAACAAGAGAATTGTATATTTTTTTTAATAAATGTTCACCTAATACAAGCCCCAAGAGCCACTCAATACAGAGATGTTGTATAGCAGTAAGAGTAGGATTGATTGGTTTATTTTGCTTTATGGCATAACAACCTCAATGGGTTAATTAATGTTGAAAAAATTTTTTGGATAGGTTTGTTTGAATAGAATATATATTACTATGAATAATAAAAAAAAAAAATGTATTGTTGGTAAAAAATTTTGTTTTTCTTCTTTCAAAAAATGCCTTGCTGGTAAATTTTTTTTTTTTTTCAAAAAATGTCTTCTTGGAAATACTTTTTTTCCAAAAATGTATTGCTGGTATCATTACTATAATAATCCATTTCTACACTTTCATAGTACAGAGCTGACTTTGGCCAGCAAATGCAGACTCAAGTGACCTACACCTAACAGTTGCACCTGAGTTGCAAGTGTGAGAATGTAGTGCAAGACATGAGTAGATATATAAACACCTGTCCTGGTGCTGAGTATAGAGTCTTTCAGATATTGAAAATGAAAATACAAGGTCTACATATTGCATGAAGGGCTCTGGGAGCCACACACACAGACTGATAGAAACTGACAAAGTACACAGCCAAATAAAATGTAATGTTAAATATGAGATATTAAGTTCTGTCATTAGTCAGTACAACATCTACTTCAACACACACACACACACAAATAAATTTAATTATTATAGGATGGCAGTATTATAGTATACTGGTACATTTTTAAAAGGGGATAATCAGTGAGAATAAACAATATTAATAAATAAGCCTTTCACTGCAAACAAAGAAAGTGCATTCTTGGTATGATTCTTTGTTTTAATATCCTCACAATTCTGAAGGGTCTATTTTTGATCACATCTCCATGGAAAATGTGGCAAGAGTGTGAGAGAAAGAACTCTCAACACAGAAGTAAAACTTAGTACAAAAAGACAGGGGGTAAAAAAAATCATTTCATTTTGAGAAATACTATATGAAGTGTTTTCCAAAATTTGAACAGTATGTACAAACTAGGCTTTGGCCATTACTCTTTGTGGGCCATTGTGTAAAGAGCAGGCAAGATTAGCAGAAACTAAGTATCAGGACCATCATTTTTTTTTTCTTAATGGGACCCCCACCAAACATTTGACTATTACCTTATTCATATGTAAATATGGAGGAAGAGAGAGAAAAAGAGCAAATGTTTGTGTTTCTCTTACCTTTCCAAGCTTTGGAGTTTTCTTAGCAGGTAGTTGTGCCACAGATTCTAAATTAATTAGCTTCTAAAGGAAAAACAACAAAAAAAAAAATTAAATTAAATCAATTTATTGTGTCTATAAATCAAACACAGAGTTGACATGTAAATTCAGTCCAACAAAATTAATGAAAATGTTTATGCCTCTTCCTATAATTTTTTTCATAAAATCTTGTTTATTATTAGACATGATAAAGTGTGTGTGTGTGTGTGTGTGTGTGTATATATATATATATATATATATATATATAAATAAATAAAAAGAATAGTCTTTTCTGTACTATTCTCCTTACCTGCCACTCAGACTACAAGTGTAAAAAAGGAAAAATAAAAAAAATTATTGCTTTATATTTTCAATAAGAAAAGTGGCTGTGTGAGAAAGAAAAGGAGAATAAAATTATAAGCGGAGATTGTAGAAATCCCAGACTGCATCTTAGTAATTTTGGGAACAGAATAAAAAACATTTATTTTAAGACAGAAAAAGTTAATAAAATATTAAGAGTTTTAATTAAGACCCATTATTTATGAATCATTATTTTTCATTTTTAAGACTTCAAAAGAAGTAATGGATATTTTTATTTATTAATCCACCACTTTAAACATTAATTTTTAGTGGATACCCATATTTGAGCAAATGTGGATATCCAGACTTAATGTTTAAAGTGATAAAAATTTGCCAGATTAATAAATAGAACATCCATTACTTCTTTGGAAATAGCCTTAAGTTTTGGATATGAAACTGAGCAGATTTGAACTTTCAAGAATTTAAAGTGTGAAGAATTGTAGTTAAAGGAATTTTTCGGCCTTGCTTAATTGTTGATGCCCTTCAAGCCAAAGTCAGTTAAAAGCATGACAGATCTAATGATGGTTTCACCTTCAAAAGAGGACACAGGTTTGAATCTTGGTGGAGGGCACATTTTTCTTTAATAAGATCTCTCAAATATCCAGGCCTATGACAGGCATGACTTTTGAAACCAGCTAGAGAATTGCACAAAGAGTACAGGAGAAATTATTGCATGTATATATACGCACCTTTGTTTTGGCACCAGGTTGTTGCTTCTTCAAACGCTGCAATGGAACCTCTTCCTCATCATCATCATCATCATCCTCCTCCTCGTCATCGTCATCCTCATCATAATCATCATCCTCATCATCAGCATCAATTGAAACTCTCTTCTTTCGTTTCAGCTTCTTTTTCTTTTTTGCTTCCAGCTCACTGGCTTTGGCTGCTTTTTCACGTTCCTCTTTTCGGATCCTGGCCTGGCGTTTTGGCCGTCCAGTCTTCATAAGCGGAACCGGCTTGGTCGCCTCACCGTTGTTCCCCTCCTCCTGCTCACCTTTCTTTTTTACTTCCACCTCCTCCTCTTTCTTCTTTTTCTTCACCAGATCCTTCTTTTTCTTCTTTTTTTTACCCTCTACAGTCTCTTTCCCCTTTACCTTGACTTTGACTTTAATTTTCACTTTCTTTCCCACTTTTGTAGTGGCTGATAGAGCTGGTGACACACAAGAGTTATCAGTCTCACTCACAGGAGTAGCTTCGAGTTTGACTTTCTTTCCTCGACCTACACCTGCAGCCCCTTGTCGACCACCACGGGCAGATTTTCTAAGGGCTGTTGCAGCCTTCTTGGTCACACCAGCTGGCTTTTTAATTAAGCTACTTAATGTATACTCTTCACTACTTGTCGTATCAAGCTTTGAATCCCCTAAAGGCTGTGTATTGGATTTCAGTATGGAATCGGAACTGTCTGTGAGGTTGTTCTCCACTTTGCTGCTGTTATCTTCCTCTGATTTATCCACAGAGCTAGGTGGTATAGTCTGAGATTCCTTGAATTCCTGTGTGATATTACTTATATCAGCCTGAAGTGGTCCTTCAACAGAAGTCTCAGTAGCATGAGACACTAACGATATTTGACCATCGTTAGAGAGGTCAGCATTCATTGATACGTCAGTGGCAGAAACAGCTTCAGAAATGTCTGCAGTCGTAGAAAGATGACTTGCAGCAGCCTTAGCTAACGTCCTTTTACCACCTCGACCAACCTTAGCCTTTAATGGTGTGCTGTTTACAGATTCCTTAGAGGTGTTGAGCTCGCTCCCACCCTTAGGGGTTGACTGGTCGTCTTTCTTAGCATTCTTACGAGGAGGACGGCCTGGTTTCTTTGTTTTAGACTTTTCCTGCTCAGTATCCAGGTCCTTTTCGTACTTCCTGTTCTTGATTGGGCGACGTTTTGGCCGACCAGCAAGAAGCGTATCCTTTCCTGGTTCAGAAGCTGATACATCTGTGACAGACTGGTCAATGTTCTGGACACTGTCTGATTCTTCTGTTTTTGTTGTGTTCTTCACTTTCTTTTTGCGCCCAGGAGTATTGCTACTCCCACCTCTGCCTCGACCACGGCCCTAGAAAGAAAAAAAAAAAATTGATGATACTTAATAATTGATTAAGTTAGATATTTATAGACAGGGTATGGTAGAAAGATTCTGCCACCACCACCACATAATGGTAAGACACTAGTGGCAATGGTGTCTTCATCTAGCTAATGTCTTACCATTATGTGCAAGGTTTTTCTACCAAACCCTGTAAATACATCAATAAGTTTGTTGATTAACAATGAAAAATACATTTATTTTACATCACAATTATCTTTCTTTCACATTGACTGCCAGCCACAAGATAACTTTTGGTTGGCAGTTTTATTATTATGCTGAATGCAACTAATCTCATGCCAACTATGAGTTAAGTGTTATTTTCTGATATAGATTCATCTGCAGGTGAAAAGTTCATTCACAATGATACTTTTAGTGTGAATACAATGTTAGCATTTCAGTTGAAGCTCTAAATCAACTCATAGAAATTTTTTATTACTTAAGTTGATTATTATAAAGTTGGCATTTGAAGTCAAATTTCATAATTGGCCTCTGGCAGTCAAAATGCTAACTTAATGTGATTAATATTAATCATATGGATTGAACATGTACAGTAAAAATTTCAAAGAGAATTCAGCCAATAAAAATATATCACATTACTAAATTATTGATCTGCTTTTCAAGATGAATAATTTTGTTGGATCAAATTTTAATAAATTGGATGCAATTGATAGCCATTTACAAACAGAATTCAGAAAGTGTGAGATTAGTCATTTGATAATGTACCATATTTGCCTTTACATAACACACATCCTCATATAAGATGCACCCCCCACTGAAAAATTTATTTTAGCAGGTTTCATCATATATATATATATATATATATAAACATATTTTAAAGTGATTTTGTAAGGAAAAATGTAATATTTTGGGAATGCAAATACAATATTGTAACTGTACACTGGAATCCATCTCTTCTCCCTGCAGTTATGGGTTGAATAGCAGGATAGACTGCATCCTATAGCCTTGGTTGGCAACCAGTCTACCACTGAAAGAAACAGCAACCTACTGAGTGAAAATCTACTTAAGCAGTGATGAATTGAAATAGATATGATCACCTAAACATGTATCATGCATGGCTCTTAACTGACTGATGGGAAATGTGATTAGGAAGATTATACTGCACCAATACTCCGATTTCTGGAAGCTGTAAGAAATACAGTAATATTTTCTTCAGGACAATAGCCTCAAGAGCCACCTGCTAACCCAGTATATGTTTTCCCATTAATTGCTTGTCAAACAGACTTTGTTTCTCTTCAACATTAGTATTTTTATTATTATGCATTTATTGAAATATATTTTAAAGTGGTTTTATTAGGGAAAATACAGGATTTTGTGCTTGCAAATAGAATGTTGTAACCATATATTAGAATTCAAATCTTCTCCCTCAAGCAACCGTCCTATAGCTTTGGTTGGCAACCAGTCTACTGCAGAAAGAAATGGCAACCTACTGCAGGAAAATTCTCTGCTTAGTCATGAATCAAAAGAGATTTGATCAGCCAAGCATGTATCACATATGGCACTTTACTGACTGATACTGAAATAAAGCATGAAATCCTGCATTGTAACTTGAACCTGGAAATTAAATACAATTTGCCAAATCTGAAAAGAAATATTGGTACATTTGTATCAATGAGGACCGGTACATATAAACAAAGCAAACTAATATAAAGCAATCAGTAAAGTACAATAAATGTGAATGAATTCTTATAGATAATTACAGTTTGTGCAGACAAAACAAAATATTATACTGAATATTACCAGTAGGAGACAAGAAGCAACAGTGGAAAAAACTGAAAGCATTCTAACAGAAACTGGTATTTCAGCAAACGGTACAGACTGCCATACATAGCTTATTAGTAGCAACACAATTTACTGTAATAATTTGGCAGGTTTTCAATATTTTATTATTACTAACAATTTTTATGCCTAGTGTGTTGCAGTTTTTTGTGTATATATGTACTAGTGAGCCAACCCAAATGACTTGACTCACTTTATAGTCCACCAATAGAAGGTTAACCAATCAGAAGATGTAGAACATTCAATCCATCGTGTATAAAGGCAGCGATTTTGTTTACTCTATCCGAATGTCCAGTGCTAGCTTGTCAGGCAAAGAGGAACAGAAGGAAGAACTACACTCTGCTACTTTACCGGGATATCCACTGCTAACCTGAACAACGCTTCCCTACCGTCTTCAAAAATATTCACTGCTAACCTCTGGAATCTATACTCAAAGACGACCGTCATCATGAACAACATTGGTTATGAGTGCAGATCACGACTATATTTTGACGGGAATGAATCGAGATATGAATTATGGGAGACAAAATTCTTAGGCTACCTCAGAATACAAAAACTCCATGACATCATCCTTTGTGAAGAGGGACCAGAAGGGGGATGTTGATTTTATGGAAAAAATGCAACCGTGTTCGCCGAATTAATACAATTCCTGGATGACCAGAGTTTGTCTTTAATAATGAGAGAGGCCAAGGACAATGGACGGTGAGCTATACAAATTTTGCATGAACACTACTTGTCAAAAGGTAAGCCTAAAATTATTGCTTTATATACTGAACTAACTGCTTTAAAGAGACAAGAAAATTAATCTGTAACAGATTATACGGTGCTGAGAATGTCACAAATGCCTTAAAAATTGTAGGTGAGACTATCACAGATGGGCTGCTAATAGCCATGGTCTTAAAGGGTTTACCAATGACATTCAAACTATTCATGACAGTTATAACTCAAAAAGATAAACAATTAACTTTCACTGAGTTTAAAATGGCGTTATGTAGCTATGAAGAAACTGAAAAAATGTGTACCCCACCCCCCCAAATCAAGGCAATAACGTAATGCAACTGAGAACATCATTTAAAAAATTCAGAAAACCAGTCCCTCAAACCTATCAGACTAGGAATTATGATATTAAGAACAAGGGGCTTAAAAACAATTATTACAAGAACTATAACAGAAATAACAATACTAAAAGAAATATCGTTTGTTTTCATTGTGGTAAAGACGGCCATGTCCGTGCAAAATGTCAATTTTATACAAGGAATGATTTTTGTAAAAATGTAAAAACTTTTTCGAATGGGCAAACATATGCCTTTTCGTTTGGATTGGGTACTGTAACCAATAGTTATAATTCTTACCTAGTCGATACGGGTGTGACAAATCATGTAATTACAGATGAAACAAAATTTATTAATTTTGACTCAATTTTGAGCCCGACTCACATTTTATCAAGTTAGCTGACGGGACCAGAGCTAATAATTTAGTTTTAAAAAGAGGCGATGCCTGTATTTATCTACAAGATACTAAAGGAAATATTTGTAAATGTTTATTAAAAAGGGCTTTATATATTCCTAAATTTAAACAAAATATTTTTCGGTTCAGTCTGCAGTTAAAACTGGCCTTAAAGTCAATTTTCACCGAGACAATTCAAAGTTAATATATCTAGACGGAAGTGAATTTAATATACAGCAAAATGGACGTTTGTATTATTTGAAAAGTATTAAGTCTGCGAAGACAGCCACACACAACTTAAGGACTTGGCCACTGTAATAATTCGGATGTTAAAAGATTACAAGAACACGTCACTGGAATGAAAATTACATTTCCAAAGGGCTTACAATATTACGATACATGTATTACAGGGAAAATGACGAAATATAGAAATCGGGGTCGGATCCCAAAATCAACATGTCTTGTTTCAGAGTATATTGCGACTTAGCGGGTCCAATTTCACCAGTAGGTCTAGACACCTATTCATATGTATTAAACTTTGTTGACGAATATTCAGAACTTATTATAATATATTTTCTGAAAAACAAATCTGATACCCTGCAAGCTACAAAAATCTATTTATCCGATATCTCCCCGTATGGAAAAGTAAAAATAATTCGGACAGATAATGGTGGAGAATTTACTTCTGATGCTTACCAAAACCTCCTAATAAATAAAGGCATTAAACATGAGAAAACTTGTTTTTATTCACCACATCAGAATGGACGCTTTTCGATATGGCTAAATGTTTGCTAATAGAATCTAAGTTATCCCAAAATCTGTGGGTTTATGCATTAAATACAGCCGTATATATAAGAAACCGTTGCTATAATAGTAACATTACGAAGCTTATACGAACTACAAACCCAATGTAAGTGGTATGCATATTTTTGGTACAATTTGCTACACATATGTCGACCACAGGGCAAAACTAGATCCAAAAAGTGAAAGAGGCATATTTATTGGGTATGACAAGACAAGTCCAGCCTATATGATTTATTTCCCACAATCTAAAATGATAAGGAAGATCAGATGCGTCAGATTTACAGATTCCTTTAAGCCAGGGGAGGAACCCGAAGAAAAGAACATTAACTGCGAGGAACTAGTCCAACCCGAACTAGTATGGCCTAATTATGGGCCTATAAGTAGAAAACCCGTTCAAAATCCACAATCAGAGGAAGGTGCTATACCAGATGATGTAGACAAGGAAAAATCAGACGCAAAACTTGAGTTAAAAGAAAATACAACTGATGAGGGGGGACAAATTCTGCGTTATCCGACAAGAAATAGAAGAAAGCCAGACTATTGGAATGGGTCAGTGTAACATCTGTGACATTGACTGTTGCTATCCGGTACAATGTATCCCAAAGAACTATCAAGAAGCCATACATTCTGTCAATTCTAAATGGTGGATAGCTGCCATGCAAAAAGAAATTAAATCTTTAGTATCAAACAATAATTTCTGAATTGAAAAAGCCCTGGATGATAAAAATATTATCATCATGAACAACATAGTGGACTCAGGCCCATCTGATGCTCTAACCCATCAGTACAGCACTTGGTCATCTCCTATCCATAATAGGGCTGTATTAGATGGAGGAGAGTTTTTTGGTACATTTAAAAATAAAAAATATGTTTTATGCGAAGGCAAATAGGGTAAGTCTTACTCCTTGCCTATGTCGACAAAACAAAGGCTTGTTATTGAGCTAAAATTAGGTATAGCACAATTGACCAAGTGGAAAGCTTCAATTGTCTAGGCTCCTTGACAACTCCTTGATGGTAACTGTGAGAGAAAAATCTGCTGCCTGATTTACTTAGCAAAAGTTGAATTCAATTGGCATTCAAACATTTTCAATGACAAGTCTTTTGTTAAGTCTGAAACATTGAATCTTAAAAACGTACATGTGGTCAATTTCATGGCCCCGACGTGTGGACCCTAAACGCCAAAATCAAATGGACACTACAAGCTGCAGAAATATGGTTCTACCAGTGAATATTAAAAGGTTCCTTGGACTGCTCACAAAATAAGGAGTTCAACAAGGACTTTGCCATTCACAGTTAGCGGATTGATAGACATATTTTAAATAAAAAAAGTAACTCAGTGATATTTTAAAAGGTCAAACATATTTCTCATGAAATCCAACAATTATATAAAATTCCTAAATTTTTCACTTTTTCCAATGCAACTGTATCTTTTAAAAGTGGTTTTATTCCAAAAATTTCAATAGAGACAATTTATTTTCCTTTTAAAAGGTGCTAGATTTATACATTTTTTTTTTTTTTTTTTTTTAAATAGTATTATTCTGTTAACACAGTACAAACCTGTATTGTTTTACTTTCTCTTTTACCTTTTGTCAGTGTAGTTACTTTTTAGGTTAGTCACCATTTTTTACCATTTCCTGTTAGTTATCACCAAAACCCACACAGTAAAGCATGGGCCCAAGCAGATTGTTCACATTTTTTTTTTTTTTTTTATTCTCCTAAATCTTACTCCCAACAATAGCATCACCAGTATGTAGCCCTTAAAACCCTTTACACTGGTGTCCTTTAATATCATGTGAATATTTGTTTAAGGTAGCCAACTTTTATATGTTTATTTAACGTTTCTATCTCACTATGAAGAATCCTTTTCATCACATGTTCACTGTTTGCAAACTGTAACTTTCTTCCTTTCTTTGAAGTTGTTCATGTAAAAATTTTTACACATTTAGACTTCATATTCTTACTGCTCTGGCTGCCTTTTCTCCCGTTTATTAATTAGTTTCAAGTTTGTATTTATTTCTTTTTATAGTTTTACCCTTTAGCTATTAATAAAACTGCTAATGAGCAGGACTTCATCTTCAGAGTCTTAATTGCTGTAAGGTGTTTATCTGGCTGTCTTGAGGTATGCACACGTGCAAGATGTACATGTACTCAGGAGGCAGAACAAGTATTTTTAAGCAGCAATCTTATTTTTCTTAATGTGTTTTATTAAATAGATGTTAAGTTAATATTGGCAAATTTCTTCAGGTGTTTGAAAAGTCATTTGATGAATTCATTGACAGATATAATGACTACAAATTAAGCTAGAATGATTCAAGAATCAAATCAATCAGCTCTGAAGGGGAGAAAACTTATCAGAAGACAAAAAATTAATATTTGTGAGGAAAGAGAGAGAGCGAAGAGAGAGTTTTGTATCACTTACCCTTCCTGTAGGTGTTGCTCCCCTACCTCTGCTTGCTGCTTTGGCACCACCCCTGCCAGCATTCCCACGACCTGCTCCTGGGGCTACAGGTGAGGCTTCCCCTTTCTGAACACCTTTACCTCTACCTCTCTGTCCCCTACCACGACCTCTACCAGATGAGGGTGGTGGGGTCTCAGCCTCCCCATCAGATAGCTTGACAGGAGTGGAGGTGGTTAAAGGTTGCAAAAAGCAGATAATATTGCCTTGATTGTCTGTGGCTGCTACTGCTAATTCTGTAGCTTTGTTCAATTGATCATTATTTGCAGCAGCTGTTGGAGAAGTTACCAATCCTTTTACTGCCACCTGTTCAACTGTTTCTGTTGACTTCTTTAAGACTTCTGGACTGTCAACTTCATTCTGACCATCTTCTTGACAGCTCTTCTCTGCCAGTTCCCTTTGTTCTGCTTCACTGATTCTTGTGGAACGACTGCAGAAAGGGAGAAAAAGAAAAATTTACGACTAAATGAACAATGAACAAATATTTTCAATGACATGTCAAAGTAAAATTTCATAATTTGTATATTTACCCTGGCAACTAGTGAATGTTTGCATACCTTTGTGTAGATTTACATTTTAAAAGATATTTCATGCTCATTTAAGTCATTATATCAATGTACATATTATATTTAAAGTCCTCTGATATTCTAATTATTAGCATTTTAAAAGATATTTCAAGCTCATTTAAGTCATCATAGTATATCAATGTCTACAGCTTTAAACTCCTCAGGTATCTTAATTATTTCATATATAATGATCATTACAAAGCTAACCAGATTCATAGGAATTAGAAAAATAGATAGTTTGATAAAACTAGATATGTAATACAGCCAACTCAATAATGACTACAATTGAAAAGAATTTACGTAAACTTAATATAAAATTATACTAACAGAAACCTTTTGGAAAAGTTTATAGTATCATGGACAGAAGTCCCAAGTCAACAATTGAAACCAAGAGAAAGTTGTTAATGAATATGTCCTGCTGGTGATGACTTATGAAAGTGAGTGGTCAATGCAATCACGGCTAAGACTCTTGTTGTGGCCTAACCTAAAATGGAGCAAATCATGCTCAGCATCACCTTACATGACAGGAATAGCAAAACCTGGATTCGACAACAGACTGGAGTGAAGAACATATTCGAGACCATCAAAAAGGGCAAATATAGATGGGCTGCTCAAGTCTCTCGTCAGGTGGACTATAAGAATGACAGAGTGGACACCAAGGCAGTGGAAAAGTACTAGAGGGCAAGCAAAGGCAAGATGGCACAATGATCTGACCTGATATCTCGACCCTACATGATTGAATCTAGCCAGCGATAGGAAGTGGTGGGGATCAACTGAGAAGAGATTCCTCCAAATTTGAATTTGGAATATAACATTTTTTAGAGCTACTTCAACTACTTTAATTAATACAAAACAAAATATAAGCTTAAAACCTGAAACAGGAACTTACAATATAGACTGTAAAAAAATGTCACATGAAATACAGAAATGAAAAGATCTAGAGATTTAAATAAGAATAATTTAAATCTGAATTTTGATTAAAAAATCTTTGTTTCTCTTTGTATCACCAGAACTAGTAAAATAACAGACAATCTTTAGCATGTTTTTTTTTTTGTACGACACATTAATTTGGAAAATCTTGCAAAAATAAAAATAATTGTTGGATGTTAATGAACCTTTCAGGAACTATTCACAGATGATCGAAATTATTATAAATATGTTTTTATTTTGTTTTGCTTTTTTTATTAAAGTCATGGCAGAAATATTTTTTTTATTAGCCCACCACCAACTAATTTTATGAAAACTCTAGAAATTCGATCGAGTCCACTTTAGTAATTACAATAGTTAAAAGCACAAGGCTTTGAGGAATGCAAATCATGTTTTTTGTTTTGTTTTTTAATTGGACCCCCCACCTTACCTAAAAATCAGCTCTGAATTGTAACATACAAAACTCAATAAAAAAAAGATATTTAATTTCAAATACTTTTATTTGTTTTTGGTTGTTTTTATGAATATGGACAATATTTTCTGAAAGCAAAAAATTTTTTCAATGAAAAATGAATTTTTAATACAATTATTTGTTATTTCTTTAGTTATAATAGATTTTTACATTTAAGTTGTTAAAATATTATAAAAATTAGTTAAAAGCTGCATCCACTTTCATAAGTGTCACTATGAGATAGATCTTTTTTTACTGTGTTGTAAATTGTATCGTTTTGACTAATCAGAAGACCTGCAGTAATTAAGAAATGTAATTGTGTTTATAATAAAGTATGGAAGACCAACAGAATACAATTAAGTTGCGTTATTTGAGTTAAGCATTGTTCTCCGCTCTTAAGGCCTTTACTTTTGTGAAACACGTGTGGAGAAGCTAATTTGATTTTTCAATTTCAACTGAGAAGGGTACCTACAAGTATCAGTATCATATGAAATTTATATGATCTTATTTTTATATTAATCTCAGTTATGACATTTTTTTCCATAAATGAAATATCAAAATTAATAATAAAATGAATGGAAATACAAATAACACAGTAAAATGTAGTAAATGTACATAAAATTATAGTATTTTATGTATACTTCTGATAAAATTTCATGAGAAAGGTACCTATAAATTAATTGGATACCTTTCTCATGAAATTTAACAATCTTATTTTAATTTCTTTGTAATATATTTTCCATAAAGCATTGTAAACATAAAAGGTGAAAGCTAAGTACAAAAAACAAAAAAAAAAAATTAGAGCACTGAAAATTTTCCTTAAAAATAACGAGGTAAATAATTTGTTCACTTAAATGTAAATTATTTCACTTTTCTCCATCTGTAGAACAAATTATCCTCACGTAATCCATCAATATGTAATTCATCACCTGTCAAGTGATCTGCATTGTTTTATTTTCAAATTACATCTTTTCGGCACAGAAGCTAAGTTAAGCTAAGCTTGGTTCAAAATATTTTAAACTAGCAGCATGGCCCGGCATTGCCCATGCTTGATTCAAAAATCATACGACTCATACAGCAATCGCTATCACTTGACTTAAAATATTTTTGCCCTTCCTTGCCTTTAAAGGAGTGCCCTTTGCCATGCTGATGTTGCTACATGCCTCACTTCTTGCCTATCTCACACTGCAAATTTTTTTCTAAGCTCTATACTAAACATTAAATCTGTTACAAAAAAAGAACTAAACAAAATGAAAACAAAACAATCAGCTTTAAAAAAAAGGACTTGTAACTTGAAAAACCAAATGAAAATGTTAACAACAAATACTTTTTCACACCGAACCCAGTTCTGCGAAATCAGAATCAACATTGATTTTAAGCAAGCAAATGAGCCAATTGGAGTAATTTTTTTTGCATACTAGCATGCTAGTTAACATTTGTGTCAGTCAGCTGTGGCTCTCATGCTGGCCAATAGAATCTTCCTGCCAATTCATGGCAGCCAGCTATAGGCTCTCACTCTGGCCAGTACGAAATGGCCCCAAACTACATGAAAACTGCCGTAGAAGCATGAAAAAAAAAAAAATAAAAAATAAAATAATCGATTTCCACTATCGATGGGAGTTGGGAAATGCAAAGTCGGTTTTGGCCTTCCCGATAACTTGGAGCATGTGCACATAAATTTTGGTGCAAATCCGTCAAAAATTGCGGCCGTGCTTTTGTTACACACGTGCTGCCTTTTATAGATAGAGATAAACATAATTTCTGATTTTCTTAAAATAAATTTTGAATATATAAATGATAATTGATTTTTAAAAGAATTTCACACAGATTTTCATTTTTTTTATTTTGATGGTTGCCATGATCGATTATTTGTCAATATTGCTGACTAAAAAAAAAAAAAAAAATTCAATGAAAATTTTGGACGTCCTAAGAATGATTAAAAAAATGTAAAAAAATACCCCAAAAATACTTTGATCTTTCCTCTTAATAATAACAAACATTTAGACGATAAAATTTTGTTTTCATCAAGTTTGGCATCTTTTTCATCATGCTATGCCCTTTTTTTAGCGATCTCGTGGAGGTACCTAAATAGCATATCACTTTTCCAAACAAAACTACTTCTATTACAATGTGATATTTAAAAACAACAACAACAAAAAAAAAAAAAAAAAAAAAAAAAAAAAAGAGAGAGGAGAAAAAGAAAAAGTATTAAAAAAGTTTAACATCATGCACCTTCTCTCAATATATATATAATAGCTGGCCACTCATATTCAGAGATACCAGTCTATTAGGGCAGCTAGCCAACCCCTATTGCATATGCTCACTCAGGCATATTTGCGTTTATTCAATACCCACAGAGCCCACCTGTGGTTTATATTGCAGCTATGCTGAGCAGACCATTGTTACAGTTTCTTGAAGAGAGCATGTTATCTAGTGTGATCTGAACAAGGCCAACACACTCAAACCCTCAGTCACGATAACTTGTGACTTTGTGCTAGCACAGCTATGGATAGCCCCCAAGTGTTCCATCAACCCAATTTCACTCACAAGGCTTGGGTCAACCAGTGTTATCGTTTTCAGGCACTTTCCAAAGGTGTCACACGCTGGGCTTGCCACCCTCAAGATCTATAACTTCCTGACAACTCAACCGTGATGAGATTCGAACCTGGGTTTCATGGTCAGAAAGTGAGCGTTCTAACCACTCAGCCACACACCCATCTTGATATATGATAATATAATATATAATGAATATTTGAAATATTTCATTCCCCACTCAATGTTAATCTGATTCCTCCAATAGAAGTCCTTTTGATGGATAAAATGGTCTACATAGAATATTCTCATTTTGTCATTCAATTACTTTATAAATTCAATCTGGCAAAAGTGATATTTGACTAAAAGAATGGCTGAATTAAAGTGCTCAAAACAATATTCAAAAGTGAAAATGGAAGGTAATTTAAGATAAAAAAAATATTTGAAACACACACCAACCTTTATGCTACTACAATTTCTACCACAATGGTTTCATCAGGCAGTAAGTCTAGAGGTTTCATTTCAAAAAAAAAAAAAAAATGCTTATAAGTGTATTTGCTGTAGTGCCTTATGAAACCATGGTAGCATAAAGGTCAGTGCTTCAAATATTATTATATATATATATATATATATATATATATATATATATATATATCATCAGACAGTTGAAACCCAACCTAAACAAAATCAACTATGGAATCTCTACAAATATCCTTAAATGTCTATAATTGGTAACAGAAGCCATTGGTTTATACCAACGGCTTCCCATACTTCATACTTCTCCAATTCACTCTCGCGTGATCATGTGTGACGTCATGAGATACGGTGTGATTTTCGCTTCTAGCGTCTTATATGCACGTGTTTATCATTGCTAAGAAATCATCTATGTAAACATTCACAGACTATCATCACTGTCTTGTCCGTATATTGCTTAATATGTTGTAATTGACATCTTTGATAATGGCTTATGTAAGCCGAAAGTTTAGATTATATTAAAAAATATGGATCAATATTGTGAATTTCTTAATTCAATGATAATGTTATTAAACTTATCAGACGTTATGAAAAGAATTTACATAAAATAAATAGACAACACTTGTCTATGTTATTTAATGAAACGTGTATGAATGAAAAGATGCTGCCTAAATACACACAATCTCTTCATTATAGTCTGTTTCATTGAATAATACAGACATATTGTATCTACTTATTTTTTAAATTGATCCTTTCCTGTTGTCTAATCAGTTTCTTGATGTTAAAATGAAATTCATCACGGAAGGTGCTGTAAATTTTTTTAACCCAAGTACTTTCAACCCTTTTGAAGATTAGCTTCAATTATGTGTTGTAAAGAAAGGGGTGGATTTTTATTACCTAAGAAAAATATGTACAGCTTAGGATACGAAACCCAGCAGATATGTCTATTTCAAGAGTCAGAGAAAAATCTGTGTTTAAAAGGCACTATTCAAAATTTTTCTTGGTTATTTCCACATGTCAGAATCACTAAAAATAACGTTTAATTATTTTTTTTCTCTCTAAATTCCATTTATTAGATATTCTGTAGCGCAGGAGTTTAACTTCATGAAAATAAGGCAAATTTTAAACAGGCAACAGAAACTATTTTCATTAATCTATTTGAGAAGAACAGTTAAAAAATGTACACACAAAGGGAAGGCTGGAGAAAAGTACCTGATCAACTCCCTCAAAACTGGTCAAATGACCAAACATCAGAAATTTATTTTTTACCTTTTTGGGAAGAGTTTCCATGCAACTAGATATGTTAGCTCTATCACGGATATTCAGCACTTTCCACTAAGTACCATGCACATGCGCGCACACACATGTGGGTGTGTAAAAATAATGTCTGGCTTCTTCATCTTGAATCTGCTAGGGTTAGCAAGCTACTAACTTTTGCTGATGTGAACAGACCTTCTGTCATGAACATAAGAGTAAACAATGTTCTTTGATTGGCAAATATTTTAGAAGATATTTTGAAAATGTCTACTACCAATACATCAGAGACATAGGCTTGTAGCCCAGAAGAGAAGCTATATATCTCATTGAAATCAAAAAGCAATTTAAATTTTTTCATGTGGATATTTGTTTTACTAAAAGATGAAAAAATTTTCTGTCATTTTAACTTTAAATACTTTTAGATGCACCTATTCATTTCTATAATTGGCTAACACTGACACACCTCCGGGGAAGTAACTCTTGTTTAAAAAAAAAAAAAAAAAAAAAAAGAAGTTCTGCACAGTCTTAAGCAACGAGTGGGTGGTTCTGTTAAACTTTACCATTGGCACTCCTTTCTTATCCTGCTTGTAAAGGTTCACATGCTCGTCCACGCAATGCAGTAAGATAGAGTAATGGTTAGGCATGCACCAACCAGTTTTCCTGAATTTTCTGGCAAAAAAGGTCAGAATTTGGTTTTTGATACTTTTCCTTACACTTCCTTAGCCTTTGGTTATGTGAATTTTTTTTTTTTTTATTAAATATTGAAACATCTAAAATAAAATAAAAATCATATAACCAGGGGTCAAAGTTAAGGAAGTATGTGACAAAATTCAAAAATGTAAATCTAAACATTTCTTACCCCACAAAAAAAAAAAAAAAAAAAAAAAAAAAGAGAAATAAAATAAATGATTTCTGCTTAATCAAAAGTGATGCTCAATCTTTGGTTTTGATTAATACATATTTCCTTTTGGTGCATTACTGCATTTGTGCCATTATCTTCACTAAGTAATTTTTCTTTTATTTTACAACCTGTAAGATAAAATTTCCTTTCAGCAATGTAGCTCTTCACATTTTTAATCATTCAGGCTTACTCTAAACACTCAACAATGTATCCATATATATATATATATATATATATATATATATATATATATAACTTCAAACATTTTTACTCGATAAACACATTTGAAATAGACACCCTATTTTTATTTTAAACAGCGTCTATTAGATCTAGTGACTTGCACATTTGAGAAATCTTAAAGAAAATGCGTTCTCCAGCAGAGTTTGAACCTGCCTTCTTTTTGTAGTAGAAACCACCATTTGTCCTGACGTGCCCTAGGTCGCTTGGCCAGAGTGAAGAGCCCATCAAGGTTCTGTTTACCCCTTTATGCAATGCACACTCCCTTGTTCAGATTTTCTCAAAAAGCTCATATCTGATAATTTTTATATCCAAAATATAAACAAGGCAATTTCTAAAGAATTAATGGCTTTATTTTTAATCTGACATTTAATTACTTCAAACATTATTTTTAGTGGATACCCATATTTGAAATAGATACCTTATTTTTATTTTAAACAGTGTGTATTATGTCTATCGACCTGAAACTCGAGAAATGGACTATCCTGTTGATTTTGACAGACCAACAGTTCAGTTTTGGAACTGAACTGCTTGCTTAACTATCCCCAAGTTGATTTGATTGTAGTGGTAAAGGCTTGTATAGCCCCCATCTACATTTTTTGGGTGAACTTAGAGAAATAGTGCATTGTCTGTGACAAAATATGTATTCAAAAATACATTTCATCAGGAGTTGATCTTACAAAAGTCATCAAGTTCTGACTTGCTCGTTTCATGAAAGCAATAAATTTGTGATATGTCAACACAAAAGCTTTCATTGCTGTAATGGAAATTACTATTAATAAAAATCAATAAGGTTTTTATTCAATCCTAAACTGTATATAGATATATGGAATACAATAGAATAATTCTGTACTGCGCTCAGTGTATGAGCTGAACAACACCTATTTACTACTGTGCATATGTACTTATATAGTACTCTTGTATACTCAATACAAGTGCTGGCACAATTACATTTTTTTTCAATTCCCCCCCCCCTCAACACAGCCCTTATTTGGTATGTTAAATTTAACATTTCTTTTTAAACATTTTTCAGTACTATTAATTAAGCCAGGATGTTTATCAAACTTATATTAAAATTCAAAGTCACAAGTAATTGTGACTTTGTAACCTGAACATACAGGCCTTGTTCAAACTGCTGATTATGCCAGATGAAGCACTCTCTCCCAGAAACTCTAAGGTAGTTCTTTGTGATACAGAAAATGAAAAAAAAAAAAAAAAAAACTAAACAAAAAACAAACATGGAAATAGAATGGAAAATCATGGAAAACAGGATTTTTGCTACTAAAAAATAAAATCAGAACAAAAATCATATCCACTGTCATTGCTTCAAAACTTTGTATATTCTGACAGTAAAAGGAAGTTCCTGATCTTGGCTTAGACGGAATCACTGTTTTGCATATATTTACAATACACAGTGAAGTCAGTATCTGTTTATATTTCCGAGATGAGGTATTATGTACATTATTTACATTACATGTTCTCAAGGACACATGGCACAGTGGATAAAGGCATTAGTTAGATCCAGTGACAGGACCCAAAGAGTGCGAGTTCAATACCTGGCTAAGGCAGTGGAGAACTATCAGAGGGAAATTAACAGGAGACAACTGATATCCATTAAATATGACACATGGAACTAGAACAGTTTACCCCAGTGAGTGAAATAAAGGGTTCAGTTTGACATTCCAACCACCTGAAGAAGGCCGGGGCATACAACGGCTGAAATGTTGTAATAAATATGGCGACATAGATGAGGACAATAGTCCGAATAATGTACAGTGAAGTCAGTTACTGATCCACAAGTGCTACAACCTATATTGTTGCAACATGTCATTCTATAAGTAACATGGGGTATTTTTCCACTACCAATCTCAGTGCGCAAATGCCATAATCTAATTCATGATATTAAACTGGTCGCTGCAGAGCAAATACCCATGTGCAATATTACCATATGAATAGCATGGTACACACTGTCAGGAGTAGTAAAAATGAAAGTTTAGTAATTAAATTAGACTTTTAAGGGTTGGTTTGATTACCTTTCATGATGAGTAAATTAAAAGCTAGCAGACTTGGTGGATGCACACTTTTGGCAAAATACAGAGCTGAAGAGCCAGTTTTTCATGATGATCTTTATCATGGAGATAATTTTGCAGTTTTTGTCAACAAACATAGATTGGATTCTAAGGGACACACCTGTGGGTTATCAGAAATCACAGAAGCACAACAAAAATAAAGATGCCGATATAAGTAGGCTATATATTTGTATATTTTTTTCTGTTTACACACAAGTCTATTTTTCACGTGTTTTTATGATTTCAAAACAAAAACAGAAAATTGAAATTTACTGTCAAAGAAGAACATGGAATTTCACATTTTAGAACATGACAAACATGCCACTCTACTCTAAGGCCCATTCAGCATAATGGCAGTGTAAAACATGCATAGGCTCCACAAATACTGAACAAACACAAATATGCCTGAGCAGGTGCCTACAACAGGATGGATAACCGCCTTAGCAGCCATACATTATAAAAATTCCCAATCTGTACTACCAGTGTCATAGATTGAACTCTCAATTACTATTTCACCAAATTCATAAGCCAACAATACAATAGCCTAGTGGATGAAAGTGTTTATGAATTTGGTAACAATAATTTTGATTTCAATCCTTGGCCTAGGCAGTACAGACTTAGTGGAAACAGGGTGAGTAATAACTGAGCAGTACTAAATAAGAAAAAGACAAGATTTTGGAATTAAAACAATCTATAGATTAAATAAAGGGTTCAGTTTTAAATTTTTCTGTTTGAAGGTTTCCTAAGAAAAGGCTGGAGGACACATCAGCTGAAATGTTGTACTAATGACAAAGATGAGGACAATATTCTGAATGTAAATAATGATAATTACTTATCACAGAAATAATTATTGTTATTTTAAAGAGTTTATCTTGGAATTTCAGACAATATTTACCACAATTCCACTTCTAAGACTAGTTTTCAGAAACTCAAATCTACAATAAGTGTGTTATTACTCATATTGTTTAACTACAAAAAAAAAAAAAAAAACACACACTTTAGGGAAGACATATTTTAGATAATTGATATGTGAATTCTTTGCCAAAATTTCATTGGAGCATTAAAACAAAATAAGAAGAATGCATATAACAGGCAAGAACTTATCCCTATTGTATAGCATCCCACATAAATTTTACTGTGTTCTGGTTATGACAAAATTAGTCATGTTTTACAAATAAATCCCCAAAAGGTAACAAAAATGCCAATGCCTAGAAGAACAAAGAGAAACTTACCGAATACTGGTAGGTGTAACAGCAGGTGTGATTTCTTTTTTTGTAGGCTCTGGTTCTGGAGATGGTGATAATGGTGGTTCTTCCTCTTCCTGCTGCTGCTGTTGGAGTGATGACAGCATTGCTTCAGTGACATTATGAATAGTGTGGTCATTGTTCGGCACATAAATGGAATATGTAGTGAACGTCTCCTCAGGTACGCCAGCCACCAAGGCAGCAATGGTTGCAGCAGCATCAGGATCAGCACAAGCAATCTCCTGGCCTGTTTGGCTCAACTGATCATCATCACTATGTTCAAAAGGAGTCTGGACACTTCTGCTGGTCATCAACGGGGAGGAATGATCCCTTGGCTCCCGACCTGCCGGGATAGCATAGGCATGGTCAGTAACTGCCACACTGGCCAGACCTCGCAAATCATCCTATGTTAAAAAAAAAAAAAAAAAAAAAAAAAAGAAAGACACAAATCAATATACAGGAAAATGCAAAGCCACAGTAGGACATAATGGATAAATATAGGTCATGTCAATATAGATTAGTTAAGAAATGAAAAATAAAGAACCTCAAAATTAAGAGCTTTAAACAAAAATAAATAAATAAAAATGAATCCAGTTCTTACTTGCTTTAGCAATATTTAAATTTATAAATGTGAAAAACATGGATGTTTTCCAAAAGTAATGTCTTCTATTTCAACATCTAGTCAGTATAGCAGTAGAAGTTGAACCTTCCCACCAATAACCCATATATATATATATATATATATATATATATTTTGCCTTGTTATAGATAGTAGCTATTTGGCAGTCTGCAAAAAGAGCATCTGTGGTGAAAATTGCACCCATTGATATTCATTGACATTTGCAGACCATTTACAGTAAGGAAACAGTCAATGTGGGGACAGTTGGCAATGTGTTTCAGACATGTGTGTCCCATGCTATTAGGTTGGTGCAAAAATAATGTTGTTTTCTCACATATTAACATATGTGAGAAAACGACATTATTTTTGCACCAACCTAATACATTCTGGGTAGTCTAGCATAGCTGTCAGTACATCACCTTATTACTACTAGTAAAAAATATAAAAGCCAATAGTGCTGACAATGTAGAAAGGTAATTTTTTGTAGGTGAAAACCTGTTTTATCCAATGGTCTTATCGTACTCCTTGGATCCATTTCAGTTTCCAAAGAAACAAAGGGGAAACATTATTTTTGGAAAATCCACCAGACTAAATTCAGAATAAAAATCACATATTTAATAGAATGTTTTTCTCACAGAAAATGATCACAAACAATAAAACTTGGTATTCAAAAGAAACAGTTTCTCCATCTGCAGCAGGATGTACAATCCACATGACTGAAGAATTTCAGTCACTGTGCATTTTCATGAGTTGTTGCATTCCCCATGTATGGCCCAGGTTGCTGGTAGATGGGTGATTTTATGCGGTCATTCTAGATCTCTAGAATGGTTGCCAACCAAGGATATAGAACCCAGTATGTTTTGCTATTTAACCCATAGCTGAAGGGAGAAGAGATGGATTCATATCATTCCAAAGGGAATGTGCACATAAGTGAATACGAGTTTGGCTGGAGAACAAACTTGGCTCTCCAATTTCTCAATGAGCAAAATAAAGGGTTCAGTTTGACATTCCAACTACCTGAAGAAGGCCAGAGTGCACAAAAACGTAATAAATATGGCAAAAAAGATGAATAATGTAAATAAACACCATTCTATGAAACGACTGGTTTGTCTAAGCTTACCATCAAACAGCGATTCTCCCGGATTAATAATTGCATCATCATCAGTGCTTCACCATTGTAAACAAATTTAAATTGAACAAAAAATACTTTAATAACAATAACTATCAATGATTATTTTTTTCATATTTTATTTTATATTTTATAATCTAAAACAGTTGTATGAATAAGCAACTAATTGCCAAAATGACAGAATAATATAGTGAATCAACCTCTAAAGTTGGGCCTGCTCCTTTTTCAAAAAAGAAAGAAAAAAAGAAAAAGAAAGAAAAAAAGAAAAAGAAAGAAAAAAAGAAAAAGAAAGAAAAAAAGAAAAAGAAAGAAAAAAAGAAAAAGAAAGAAAAAAAGAAAAAGAAAGAAAAAAAGAAAAAGAAAGAAAAAAAGAAAAAGAAAGAAAAAAAGAAAAAGAAAGAAAAAAAGAAAAAGAAAGAAAAAAAGAAAAAGAAAGAAAAAAAGAAAAAGAAAGAAAAAAAGAAAAAGAAAAGACAAAGAAAGAAAAAAAAAGACAAAGAAAGAAAAAAAAAGACAAAGAAAGAAAAAAAAAGACAAAGAAAGAAAAAAAAAGACAAAGAAAGAAAAAAAAAGACAAAGAAAGAAAAAAAAAGACAAAGAAAGAAAAAAAAAGACAAAGAAAGAAAAAAAAAGACAAAGAAAGAAAAAAAAAGACAAAGAAAGAAAAAAAAAGACAAAGAAAGAAAAAAAAAGACAAAGAAAGAAAAAAAAAGACAAAGAAAGAAAAAAAAAGACAAAGAAAGAAAAAAAAAGACAAAGAAAGAAAAAAAAAGACAAAGAAAGAAAAAAAAAGACAAAGAAAGAAAAAAAAAGACAAAGAAAGAAAAAAAAAGACAAAGAAAGAAAAAAAAAGACAAAGAAAGAAAAAAAAAGACAAAGAAAGAAAAAAAAAGACAAAGAAAGAAAAAAAAAGACAAAGAAAGAAAAAAAAAGACAAAGAAAGAAAAAAAAAGACAAAGAAAGAAAAAAAAAGACAAAGAAAGAAAAAAAAAGACAAAGAAAGAAAAAAAAAGACAAAGAAAGAAAAAAAAAGACAAAGAAAGAAAAAAAAAGACAAAGAAAAAAAAAGACAAAGAAAAAAAAAGACAAAGAAAAAAAAAGACAAAGAAAAAAAAGACAAAGAAAAAAAAGACAAAGAAAAAAAGACAAAGAAAAAAAAGACAAAGAAAAAAAGACAAAGAAAAAAAGACAAAGAAAAAAAAGACAAAGAAAAAAAGACAAAGAAAAAAAGACAAAGAAAAAAAGACAAAGAAAAAAAGACAAAAGAAAAAAAGACAAAAGAAAAAAAGACAAAGAAAAAAAGACAAAGAAAAAAAGACAAAAGAAAAAAGACAAAAGAAAAAAAGACAAAAGAAAAAAAAGAAAAAAGAAAAAAAGAAAAAGAAAAAAAGAAAAAGAAAAAAAAGAAAAAGAAAAAAAAGAAAAAGAAAAAAAGAAAAAAAAAAAAAAGGAAAAAGAGGGGGGAAAAAAGAAAAGAAAACGATCTTAGTATCTAAAATTTGTGCTAAAGCCAGAGTAGAGCAATTTCTTGGCGACTTTTATGCAGAAGAAAATGTGTTATTTTGCAAATTCTGTCTCCATAGTGTCGACCTTTTTAGGGTCGACACAATCAAAAATCACATCAAATTAAAAACTCATTTGACAAAAATGTCTTCAAAAAAGTTGGCTCAACTAAAACAGAAGACAATCACAATTTTGTTGAAAAGTAATTTTTTGAAAATACGCAATTGACATTCCCCTATACAAAATTGACAAAATGGGGCTATTTATATTAAAACATTATAAAGAAGGTGGTGCTATTCCAAGTGCCAATTGTGTTAGGCAACTTCATCTACCAAAATTTTTTGCTTGTCACTTTGCTGCTCTGAAAGCTAAGCTTGCTAATCAATTAGTCAGCATCATAACAGACGAAACAACTGTCATGACTACAGCATTTTGAATGTAATTGCAAGCCTTCATGGGAAGTCATTCCTCATTGATGTTGTAACCTTGTGAGAATGCAATCATCAAACTGTAAGTCAGGCATGCATTCGAGCTGTAACTCATGTGGATATCGCATTTGAGGAATTATTGCCTTTCTAATAGATTCTGCAACCTATTGCAAAAGAGCTCATAAGGAAATGTCAAATGTTTTCATTAACAGTTGCCAGGTGTTGTGCCTAACACATCTTGTTGATGAAGTATTTTCACACTAGCCAGCATTCAATAATGCTACCCAGCTTCACTTTTTTAAAAAGCCTAGTCAGAAAAAGTGATACTTAAAATCCTAAGGAACAAGTGAAACTACCCCCTGTATCAGATGGATTTCCTGGTTTAATGCAGCCAAATATTACTTATAAGCAAGAATAGAGCCATGGCTTTGCACTAAATAGGATTCCAGAATTAGATGATGGTTGACTACATCATACCTCTTACGATAATTTGCACCTAAATCAGAATTTGATAAATGAGAACTGCACTCGTCTAATAACAGTTTTTACAAACTTAGAAGAAACTAAGTCTCTGCTTGCATGTATTGCATATAACATGATGGAGGATGCAAAACACTATTTGCATACTGGTACATCAAAATCAACATTTGGCCTAGAAACTGATCATCTTGTGTCTGAACTAAAAAACATACAGGAGAGAGAGTTATCTCAAATTTTCAAGATTTTTTCAGCACATCTTTTTCAAAACTGAATAAATAAATACCTGGATACCCACCCAGTGTATAACTTTTACAAGGCATCTCACCTGTTTGATCCTAGGCAGCTACCCTGTACAGGCTATGATTTAGACAGTTTTGTAGCCATCAAGGACTTGCAATGTCCTCCTACTGATCCTCTTGCAGCATTCCAAATGTATGTGAATTACCAAGATGATTTACCAAATCTTTTTAATATCCAATCAATTTGGAATGCAAATAAGAGCAGATTTCACCTTCTGGAACAGATTGCCATTAAGGTCATATGGATGCCTGTTACCAGAATAAATGCTAAATGTTCATTTTCTCAATAAAAATTTACTCAAACAATGTGAAAGTTTTACCCCTGAGAACAGCAAGCAACTCACGATGTTGTATTACAATGGAGATTTAGAGAAGAGATTTGAAGATTAGATATTTCCCAAATTAAGAAATTAGCAATTTTAAATTTGAGCAGTATTTCAACTTGGGACAAGTTGTTTTATTTAAATTTTGATTTAATATGTCTACAAATTTGTTTTTTGATGTTTTGCTACAAAGATTCAGTTATGGTTTTATTACTGTTTTGTAAAATTTTAGTCAAAATGTTTGACTTTATTCAGATATTTATTGAGATTCAAGTTATTTGCAGTTGATACTTTAAATGTGATTTTTATATTATGAATCAATAATTAGAAATCAATCTAAATCCTTTTACTTAAAAAAAACAAACAATCTGAATGTGTTTTGAATGCATTCTTAAAGAATTAAAAGTTTGATTAAAATTTCTACTTCAAAAGATAATTATGTACTGTAACATTCCATTGTTTTATTGTCTACTCATGTGTAATTTTTTTATTTTTACATATATTTTTGGGCTTGGATTTTAACATTTAAAAAAAGATTTGTAGATATTTTCTATTTCTTTATATGCAATAAATTATGAATTATATTTTTGCTTTCAGTTTTAATAATAATTACAGTATAATGTATTGCAAATTTCTCATAAAATACTAAAAATTGGGAAAATGAAATTTCCCAAAAGTAAAAACAGAAAATTGGGGCCCCCTTGCAAATGTAGAATGTATAACAAATTCGAATTTCTATTTTCCCATCTTTACACTATATTAATTTTATCTTATAAATAGTCCCTCCTGTTCTGTCACCCATCAAATAAAAATAATTGTTTGTATAGAAAATGAGAATCTACATACATCAAATAGTCTTTAAATTAAGTTGCAGCTGAAGAATTATCATCGAACTTTTAAAAGCTAAGCTGAAACATTAATTCAATACTTAAATGCAGTGATCAATTTTAAGTTATTCTGTAATTTATTGAAGCCTATCGCATCTACTCCTCCCTAGCTATTGTAATGATGGCCAAAGCAAGACTCCTTCACAGGAGCTAGCTTAAATGCCACCTGATAGGGCTGCTTTTAAGCTAGTATTAAATAAAGGTAAAAGTTTACAGCAGATTGGCTTAAAAATCTTGCAGTTGATGGCTTTGAACATTTTATATGATGGCATTGAGAGAAAGAGAAAGCAGATAAATGGTAGTCAGTACCTGGCACTGACAAGAAAGAGCAGGTTTTTCAAACTAGCAGATAGATTTAAATGAAGATATTTTATATTGGTTGATACAGAAAGACTTTAATGCAATAATCATACAAGAACTTAAATGGTCAAGGAGGGAAAAAAATTAAATAAAGAACCAAGTGATCAGAAAAATTTTAAGAAGTATGAATAAAAAGAACATAAGTCACTATATTAATAATTAGACCAATGATTTGCCAATCTGGAATAAATAATATTATACATATACACTTATAAAATAAGTAAAACAAGTGTAGTCCATTAAGCATAATAAACCAAGCAAGAGAGAAGAAAAAAACAAAACAAATGTTAAATATAATACTGACAATATGGAACAACATGTTATAGTGGAACACACCTATTCTATAGTTAATAGACTCTCTCACCTATACTAAGTAGGAGTAGTAGTAGGAGTCGCTCAGGGAGTTGGTCAGTCAGTCGCTGTCGGACGACCATTAGTCGGATATTAAAGTATCCGCCACCCCAACTAGATTACTGCGTCATTACCTATTATATCAAGTTCCTAACGTTTTGTATGTCGAACCTATTTTAGGACTGACTTAGTACAAATACAAGCCTCCACTGTGAAACCACTACATAACAACTTGGCAACGAAGGATTTGAACTCATACAGAGGAAGAAAAACCTTTCGTACGCCATACAACACTTGGTGACAGTATTCGGATTCATACGAAGGAAGAAAAACATTTGTACTCCATAACACACTTGCCCACGAGGATTCAAAATTCATATGGTGGAAGAAAAAAAAAAAAAAATTTCACTGCCATAACAAAAAAAGAAAGTACGAGTATTCAAACTCATAAGGGGGGGGATTGTGTTCGCCACAGTATTATTCGGCAAAAGGATTCGGATTCATACGGTGGAAGAAAAGAAAAAAAAAAAATTTACTCGCCACATTATTTGCTGACGAAATTCGTACTCATACGGAGGAAAAAGAAAAGAAAAAAAAACTTGCTTGTCACAATTTTCGGCGATAACATCTCGGATTCACATTTAAAAAAAAAAAAAAAAATCTTGCCAAAGTTTTTTGAAAGACAAGACGTCAACTTAGTGACGAAAAAAATCAGTCGTATTCTCAACTAAGAAAAGAATTTTTTTTTTTTTTCTCTCGATAAGACAGTTTGCTCAAATAGGTCACAAATTGCAAATTCATTTAGGACCCCCCTCTACAATATTTAAGCATTGTGTAAAATTTTTGCAAAGATGGAGGAATGCAAACATATATTCCAGGAATTTTTTAAGTTCCAGACAAAACAACAGATGACATATTAGAGCAACAGAAAACATTCCAGATGCAACTACAGGAGGAAACTTAATAGACAGATGCAGTTTCAATGAGAAATGGAACAGAGGCATAAGGAGTTTGCATAAGGAGTTTCAAAACAAAATTCTGGAAATAACGGAGAAGAGGAAAGAGAAAAATCTACAAAATTATTCTTTCCCAGAGAATACAATATGGAATTCAATCGAAATATTCACATACAGTCCGGATGAAGAGATAACTTTTGAGGAGTATTATAAAAAATATACAGATGTGTATAACAAGGACTGCCACTCGTGGTCTGAAGGAAAGAAGGTTAGACTTCTTTTAAGCAAGTTAGGAACTGCTGAGCATAACAAATTGGTAAACTACATTTTACCGAAAAAAACTAGCGAGTTGACTTTTACCAAGGCAGTAAATATATTAAGTGAATTATTTAGTAAAAAGACATCTTTGTTTCACAAGAGGTGGAAATGTTTGAATCTGATGAAAGATGACGAACAAGACTATATAACGTACACAGCCAATGTGAACAAGCATTGTGAAGAATTCAAGCTGGCGGAGTTAAGCGCTGACAATTTTAAATGCTTAGTGTTTGTTCAAGGGCTGGTATCGGAAAGAGACGCAGAGTTGAGGAAATTAGTACTGTCAAAATTAGAAAACGAACCAAGGATTTTGATACAGAGATTGGCAGAAGACTGTACAAGATATGTTAGCGTAAAGAAAGATTCGAAAAAAATAGAACAGTCTGGCATTTCGCATGCAAGGAAAATACCCTACAAAAAAAGAAAGTCAGTCTACCAAAAAGAATTCTAAAATTGCAGATTATCAAACAAAAAGTGAAATACCAGAGAAAAATAAACAAAAACTCCTGAAGCCATGTTTTGCTTGCGGTGAACTTCACTGGTACAGATATTGCAATTTTAGGAATAAAAAATGTTTCAACTGTAAAAGAGTGGGTCATAAAAGCTCGCACTGCAGGTCAAAAAAATAAAGACAATAAAATAAGAAAATTAAAGTCTGACGAAGTGAACGATGAAATAACCAGAAAATTTGTTACTGGCGAAATAAGTAATAAAAAAATAAAAATGCAACTAGACACTGGTTCTGACCTATCTATCATAAATTTGCATACGTGGAAGAAGTTGAGGAAACCAATTTTAATGAAAACAAATAAAATCATGAGGTCAGTGACAAGAGAGAAAAATACAATTTATTGGAGAATTTGTTGCAAACGTCACATTAAATAAATAAAAAACACGAAAAGCTAAACTATTTGTCATAGAAAATACTACAAACTTACTTGGTATGAACTGGATAACAGAATTTCAATTATGGGATCTACCAATAAATTCTTCCTGTTACAAGGTTGAAAGTTTAAACTCAGAAGCCCAGAAATTAGTAAGGAAACTTAAGGAAACATTTCCTACTGTTTTTTTCTCCAGGTTTAGGAACGTGTACCAAGATAGAGGCAAAATTACAGCCAAGAGAAAACGCTCAGGCGGCATTCAAAAAGAAAAGGAATGTGCTGTTTGCTTCAATTGAACAGATAGATAAAGAATTGGACAGATTAGAGAAAACCGGTGTATTTAAAAAAGTTGAATGGGTAACACCGACGATATATGTGAAAAACAAGCTCCAGAAAGTAAAGATGAAGCCGACACCAAGAAAAACTGGGGAGCAAGTTACCCACAGTCAAGGACATGTATTATTAGATGATTTAAGTCAACTGAAGTCACCACAGAAAACGTTAAGAAGCATAAGATCACCAAAAGGGAAGCTAGAGGCTGAACAAATAGAACCACAAGAAGAATCTACAAAAATTGTGACACTGTCCTTAAGCTCAAAGTGAAAGGTTGTTTCTGGTAACACTATGTAGGTATAAAAATATATATATATATATATATATATATATATATATATATATATATATAAAAGCGGATTGGCTATATGATGTACTTGGTGAAAGGCGAAAAATTCACGTGCAGTAATCAGATCAGACAACGTTTTTCAGACATGGTTGACAGCGGTCCCACAGAAAAAAAGCCGATGGAGGTGATTTTCAATACGTTTGATCTAACAATGCCTGTAACAATTTTACCTAAGGTACGCTGATCCAGAAGAAAAAAGAAAGGCAACTGATCATTTAAAACTGGATCAAAAAACGTAGGAGATACGCTACGATGTTGCTTTTTAAAAAAAAAAAAAATAAGTAGGAGTAGTAGTAGGAGTCGCTCAGGGAGTTGGTCAGTCAGTCGTTGTCAGATGGCCGTTAGTCGGATATTAAAGTATCAGCCACCCCAACCCGATTACTGCGTCATTACCTATTATATCAAGTTCCTAACGTTTTGTACGTCGAACCTATTTTAGGACTAAGTACAAATACAAGCCTCCACTGTGAAACCACTACATAACAGAACATAAATCAATTCAAGAGCTCAAATTTAATTATGGTTCTTAGTTATGATGTAAACTTGGATAATTACTAGAAATATTACAACAAATTAAGCATCTATCTATATTCTGAGATGAAGTATTGTAACTATTTACACTATTTAGATTGTTGCCCTCATCTTTACTATCACAGTCACAATGTTTCAAATGTTGTACACTCTGGCCTTCTTCCTTTCCAACAAATATCAACTGAAGAAGACTGGCACATACAACAACCAAAACATTATGAATGTGAGAGTAAAGATGAGGGTAACTGTCCAAACAATGTAAATAGTTATAAATTAGTCAGCATTGCTTTATAGAAAATATTGAACATGAATTATTCTGTGCCTGCCAAACAAATCAATTAGAAGAAGCCAAAAAAACAAAGAGATGGAAGGTGAGAAGAATAGAGAAATGGCTTGTTTAACTATGCCTTTATTGATTACCAATTTATCTTTATGTCATTTGTGCAATTAAACATGAAGATATAGAACATATTGTAAATGCTGTTGTTAACTGGCAAGATATACAATGATAGAATCAAATAATAATACAAAGACACGTATAATGTGAATAACTCAACCATGAAGTAGCAGGACCAAGAAAAAAATAAAATCCTTATTATAAAATCTAAAAAGGAAATAAATTGTCTTGGTGGTCTTGGAAAAGAATATGGCATAACCTTCATTCTAAACCAGTGTTTCCTGACCTTTTTGGCATCATCACTCAGTTTCATATGGAAAAATTTTCCATTGGCCACCTATACAGTAAATATTCAAAAGTATACCAAAATTGTTTGGTAAAAGTTTGTTACTGGTTCATAAACTGACTGTATGATGTAGTAAAAAATACCAAAGGGAGGTAACAAATAACTTTGACTTAGGCAGTGGTGGTAGCTGCTGCTGATACTACTACTAGTAGTGATGGTTACTGTATTAAAGAACAAACAAAAGCAAACTTGACCATTGAAAACATATATATATATATATATATATATATATATATATATATATAAAAATTTTAGCTTTATGGTTAAACTTACAAGTATTGACAAAATTAAAATATAGTTTTTGTTCATAATTATAAAATTAAAAAGAATATACACTACTACTAGTAACAAATAAAATTTAGTGAATATTTTTTGTTATATGTGTAATACTGAAGAACTATTTGTTAATGACCCTTCACAAAACTATAAAAAATACCAAGTCATTCCTTCTTTATGGGGATTTTATAGCTTCTCTTGGAATGCAATGTAGTTATTCCTAATTAGCCACATTTTTTTTTTTTTTTAATGTACAGGTTCTTTGCATATCTTTTAGTGTTTTTTTTTTTTTTTTTTTAAGGGTAGAATATGTTGAAATAGCATTTTAATACTAAAAATCCTATATTGCCCATCATTTTCTGTTCAGTTACTCATCACCCACCCAACAGCTGAAATCAAACACTGGTGGGCAATATTACCCAGGTTGAGAAACCCTGTTCTAAACCGGTAGTTATTTTTCAACTATTTTTATCTTTCACTAAGTAAAACAAAAAAGGTAAACATCCAGAATTTTTTGATTGAAAACAAATTAAAAAAAAACAAAAAAAATTTCAGCTCAACTTGAAATGCAAGTTACAGAGATTGCCAATCTTGAACGTTCTCAACTAAGAAAATGTATCACAAAAACTTCTCAGCTACAAAAGAACATACACCAAGTTATATAAGATGCTATACAAAAAAAGGTTCTAAAGATGATTAAAAGAGAGGAGTTTTGGTAGTGTTAAAATTAATAAGTCATTTCTTGCCCTAGTTAACAAAATGTAGTTCACTTTTTTTAGATCAGCTACCAACTTGACTTTTATCGAATTGAGCAGAAATACCATTAAGACAAGAGAACTACTGATATAACTATTTACTAACAAAAACTAAAATTTAAAAAATAAAAAATTTAAATTAAATTTTATAAAAGTTAATTTGATATTTAAATTCATTTTAAACTGACTCTTAAACCAAAGTAAATATCTTCATTTGATGTGATTTCTTAAAAATATATAAAAAGAAATTTGAAATTCTTAATCTGGAGTTAATTTTTTCATATATTATTACCAATTACACACTCCAGATTATTCTTCTTCCATGTATCATATCATTTCAGGATGTTAGCAATCATGGCTCTCTACAATTTCCTGTCAGTTGTAACTCTTAATAAATTTTGTCTTTTTGCTATCTCTCCTCAACCCTGTTCTGCTATCCATTTACACAAGCTTGTTAGGCAGGCTATACAATGTTTTTCTGTCTATCTTGCCTTTAATATGTCCAGTCAGTGTCAAATTTTCTAAGCCCACTTTTCTTACTATGTACTTTAGAAATTTCAACTCTCTCTTTCTGATGTTAAGTATAAATGTCCTTTTTGCTTCTATATTCTCTAAAATTTTATCATTGCTCGCATACTTGGTCCTGTCCATAGTATTCTCAGCATCCTCCTGTAGAAACATTGCTTCAAGTCCATCTGTGAGGAGACTGGCCACATTCAGTGCCATATAGGAGAACTGATATTACGAAACTGTTCAGTATTCTTTTCTTGATTTCTAACGATCATTTCCTGTTTCCTACTACTTTGATTAGCTTTTGGAAGACATCTTTCACTAGCCTAATTTGCCTTTTGGCAAAGTGTGGCACTTTCCATCCTCTGTTAAAACACTTCCCAGATATTTAAATTGTTTTAGTTGTTTGATTTTGGTATCTATAATTTGCATGTTGGGCTGTTCTTTTCCTGACAACTGTGCATTGTCTCCTTGTAATTAATGTTTAGTCATTTAAAAATACATGATATATTTGTTTTTGCTTCCAGAAGGAGACCAATTTACATAGCAAACTAGAAACCCCTATTAACTTATAAAATTTTTTTATTTTTTTAGATATTTGTAGTCAGTAGTGCTTAATCCATATGAAAAAAGAAATTTGTAAAAAGTGCTTATTTCTGGTTGCAGTACCTACTCAACAGATATTTTTTGAGATAATAATGATTTAGTAATACAAAAGTTACTAATTAACCCACAGCTGGGAGGAAAGTGGATTCATATCTTTCCCAAGGGTATTTGCAAATAAGTAAATATAATGAACCCAACTGGAATTGGAACTCTGCTCCCCAATTAACAATTCTGAGCCATTATCCATTACACCACCTGCACATCTAAACTTACAGTGCCTGGTATTCCTAAGTAGTCACCCATCTAGATACTGACCAGGCTCAACATGGTTTAACTTTGGTTATTGTACAGGAACCAATGTTATGTGATATGGCTGCCATCCAATTTTAAGTAAATAAAGCTAAGAAATAAAGATTATCAATGTCTCTAATCTAAGCAATGTTTAAAGTTTTTTTTTTTTTTTTCTTATTATAGATATTGCCTTGACCGAGTAGGGCTGGAATATATTTTACAATTTAGTGGGACACTGTAAATTTCTGTTCAAAAACCTATGTGACCATTCTTATTAATGTAATTTATTTTTTTTGTGATTACACAATTAATGAATAAAAAAAATCTACATTGTTTAATCTTTGGCTTATTATATTGTAGATACTAACTTTTATATACACTATAATAAGCCAGGGATTAAACAATGCAAACCTTTTGATTCATTGTAGATACTAACATTTACCACTGAAAGGATGTCACCTGCCATAACCTCCAGCAGATTAATCTGGCATTGGAGGATGTTCTGACACTCAGCCAAGACAGAGAGCTAGTGGGGCAAGGTGGCTCTCATGGCATGAGATTTAGAAGCTGCAGCAGTGTATACTAACTATTGACTTTTTTTCATTTCAAGTCTTGGGATAAGGCTTTTGAGTGGTTCAGGGGTGCAATAAGAACTGCTGAAAGTAATTTTAAAGTTGAAACAGTAGTAAAGTTAAAATCAAAATTAAAGGATTGATGAAGTTTCAAGAATGTCAAGGAGCCTATGTTACCATATAAAAACCAGACTTTATTCACACCCATATATATATATATATATATATATATATATATCTATATATACACACACACAAGAAGAAAGAACAGCAAGATATATAATCCGGTGCTCTTATTGATATTTTTATAAAACAGTGCTCAATGTAAATTTACATTTAAATATTATAAATTAACTGATTTAAAATATGGTTTCTTTGCTACACAGGAATTAACATGTTTCAAAAACCAAAGCTAAAACTTCAAATTAAATTATATAATTAAATTAAAAGCATTAGTTCTGTTTCATCTTCAAGCAAATTTTGGAATAATTATATAATTTAATTTGAAGTTTTTAGCTTCAGTTTTTGAAACAGGGTAATTCATGTGTAGTGAAGAAACCATATTTTAAATCAGTTATATATATATATATATATATATATATATATATGAATAAAAATGATAATAGGAAAACTAGTAATTGCTGACATGTTTCATCCAATGTGGACTTTATCAAAGCAAAATACAAAATGAATTTAATTGAACAAGGTAACTAATAAAAACAAAAAACAGAATGCTGCTAGCAATTGGAATGTAGAGAACGCTATTTTCATATTGTGAACTGAAAATTCTGCAATTACTAGTTTTCCTATTGTCATTTTTATTCATAAATATTGTCTTCTCTACTGGTTAAATCGGAGAAATTTTCATATATATATATATATATATATATATATATATATATATATGGGATATTGTAACCATTAAATGTTTCTATGACCTATAGCTTTTGAATTTATTTACAAATAAAAATTTATGTTGTACATTGCATAATAAAACCCATCATAACTAAAATAAGTGAACAATATTTAAAAAAAATAAAATAAAAATAAGGACAGAGTATATAAACTGAAATTTAATTCATATTAGTAATCTAAGTATATCCTGAAACATTTACCAACATCACTTGGTTAATACTAATTTTATTGTTAGAACATTGACTTGCATAAAATCTGACACCCTTCAGAATTATACATGTGCACTAATATATTTATTGTTATATGCTATTTATATAGACACAAATATTTGAATAATGCATAACAATATATTAAAATAATTGTCAAACTTAATCCATTTCATAATATATGACATCAGGGAAATCATGAGAAATTTGTAGTTTAAAAAACAGTAATTCAATCTTACTAACCAGATGTTTCCTTTGTAGCTAAACTGATATAGCTCATCAAGCTATATCACAGTTCCATGTAGGATAAAGGTTTGATTCAGGCTACAAAATTTCTGACATTCAGGCCGGTAAATCTTGTTAATACTGTTTAATATGAACAGAACATTTACTTAATATTTGTGTCTATAAATATATATCAATAAAATATATAAAATAATTGTTGAACTTTGTCCATTTCATAATACATATGCAGCGATAAAGGGACTAACATCTAATGAGAACAAAGGAGACTTAAGAATTCAAATTTTACATTCCTAGACATTTGTTGTCTTCTCTAAGCTCTAACAGGATTGGAATAGCAGTTTCAGAAATTTCTTATAAATAATAATGTTATAAATAAAATGCCAATACAGGAGAAACAGAAATGAGTGAAAGTTTTGGTAAATAGCACTTCTAAAATCCATAGTATCTGCTACAAAATTTAAAAAAGGAAAAACAAAATATCAAAGCCAGGATATGAAAACAGCATAACCACCAACCAAACATAACTTTGGCAGGCGTCAGAAAGAACGGATTGATAACAGAACAAAACCTGAACACATGTTGCATTTAATTCAAACACCTGCCTCACTTTCTGCAAAGCTATGATTCTGTCGAATGTCATAATGTGGGTAATCAATATACAAAATCCCCACCTTAGCATTCTGCTAATATCAGAAAATCTTTCACATGTGCACCAGCAGGCATAGGATTATATAGCCCACATAATGAAAGAATTAACATTCCAGCAATAAGGTTTAGGCTGTATGTATATATATATATATATATATATATATATATATATATTGTAATCTTTCAAAGTGAGTTTATTTTTTACAGTTAATTGAGTAATTTCTTATTGTAACACCACCAATAACTTATTACATTGCAGAAAGAAACATACTATTAGGTATTTAGGGATATGTGAATAAGTTAGTATTAGTTTAGTCTTCATAGTAAGTTTGTTTCTGACCAAGTATTGCCATGTCATATTTGGGTGAAGCACTGTCAGTTTAAAAAAAAAAAAAAAATACCTGTAATATAGATTCAGAACTAGTCTGGACAAATTTCAGGTGGCAAGATTGTTGGAATTGTGCTGGCAACACTTGTAGCAGAAGAAATCAATGTTGGCATGAAATCAAATAAGTGATTGAATTTGTAATTTTTTTTTTTTTGTATTTTTCATACACTGCTCATATTTAAACGACCTGACCATTATTGTTAGAATAAATAAACAGACTCTTTTAATGCAAACTACAAAATCCATAAATTATAAGAGTTAAGATTATATTCCATGAAATAACCATGCACCCACAATACAATGGTAGAAATGAGAGAAAATTGAAACAAAGGATAAAACTCTACTCTTGTTCAAAAGACTAGGGGGCAGTGTGAACAAGACAAAAGACGAACCTATCTACTCCTATTAAGGAGAAAAAAAATAAGTGAATAAAAACATAATAAAATTTCAGAATTTATGCACGTTAGAAGTATGGTGTTGAGGTAGACCTTAGAAGAAACTGAAATCTTAAACTTGAAACTAGGGAGGAGTGTGAATCGGATGATAGGAATTGCTCCAGGTCTTAGAGTAAATTACAGGAAGAGGTCTATATAGGAAGACTATTAAAGTTAGAAGTTACTGCAACGAAAATAATGGAGGAAACAAAAAAAAAAAAAAAAAAAAAAAAAATCAATAAATAAAAAATAAAGAATCTTTACTGATTGGATAATCCAGTTGACAGTGAACTGCTTAACATAGTTTTTAACTTTGCAAGAAGGATGAAAGTGTTATTGGATTAAATGTTTTTTTTTTTGTTTTTTTAACCAAACATAACCTGTGATCCAGTAAAAATCATTAATCTGGTATCCTACAGGCTCTAATGAGGTCTGATAAATGATAGCCAACTTGTATTAACTACTAAATAAATAAACATTACAAACATATCTATAGTATCATCTGAACCCTTAAAGAATGAAAAAGACAAGTTGACCAACCTCTGCCGTGTGCACTGGTAACATGGTATCAAAGCTGTGTATTATATATATATATATATATAAATATATATTTATAGGAGAGAGAGAGATTTTAATTAAGAGTGTCCCATATTTCTAATTTTCTATTCTGGCAACCCTCATCTGAACCCTTAAAGAATGAAAAAGACAAGTTGACCAACCTCTGTTGTGTGCACTGGTAACATGGAATCAAAGCTCCATGACAATTCATCTGTATCAACATCATCTATGTTGGTGCTGGGTACCAAGATGGACTGTAATGTTATTGTAGTATTTTCTCCAGGTATATCTCCTAAACTGTGGGAGTCACAGGACATGTTGGGTAACTGGAAAGAAACCAAAGCAAATATTACAAAATAACAAATAACAAAATATCAGCAATAACATTCTAAAAACATTTCAGTCACTAAAATTCAAATTTTAAGAACCTGTGACAGTTAAAACAAAATAAATAAATAGTAATCACCAACTTATAATTATACTACTTTATGCAATTATATAACTCCACTAGTAATTCTACTAGTAAATCTTTGTTTTCCTTATTTTGAATACATAACATGCAGAAACAATGGCAAAATTTGGTAAAACAAATTTCATAAGTTATTTTTATTTTTTTATTTTTTTTTTATTTCAAAATTCAATATTAAACTTCTACCTACTCCCACCAGAGGGTTGTTTTTTGGGTTTTTTTTTTAATACAATGAAGCTCACATAATACAAGTCACAAGTTGCACTCAAAGTATACTTAAATTGGTTATGGTGAATGAGGTATGTGATATAAATGAAAGAGGAGTTGAAGATTGTGAGGATAAGGATAGATTGACCCTTGACTTGAGGACGTTAATATTGTAGTGTCTTGGGAAGCATCCACATGGGTGTCTACACAAAGTAGCAGCTCTTAGGAAAAAGGTATTTTTCTTCTTACAACTGGAATATGGAGGAAATGGGGGTGATTCGATAATGTGGAAGTAGCATGCCATGTCCTGTCTGTAAAGTTCTGAATTGGTGAAACTAAAGATTTGCCATTGAAAGAGTGGTAGGGTTAGAATGTTAAGCTTGTAGAAAGAGGGCTGCAAAGTGGAGAATAAATCATCCCTACAAGGCTGCATAAATAGTTTTCAATGCTATCAAAACTGTAAAATGATGAGCGAGCATTGCCAGATCAGATATGGCAGTAATACTCCATTTTGGAAGTTTTCGAACCCTTGAAAAGATAAATAGTTTAAAAGTGAAGTAGCAGCACAATAGCTGTGATATGAATGGACACCAAAAAGAAAAGACTAAAGCTTGGCAATGTATAAAGAATTCAAATGCAGCCATAATTGTGATAGTTCCATGTTTATACCTACTACCAGAATGTCACCTCATATATATCTCAAGGACAACATTGGGGAAAAATGTATGACAAAGTGGAAAAAGTTTTCTAGTGACACATTTTGTATAAAAAAAAAAAAATTAAACTTTAAATTCCCAGCATCCCTGATTTGTGTGCCTGTGCAGTTGCACTAAAATAACAAATTAAGTACGAAAGGGCAAAACATGTTACAAGAAAACTTTATACATCCTCCTTTAATATATATATCATAGATGAACCTGTCTGTCCATGCTTCAGGAGATATCAGCAATTTACTGCTTATATTTTTTTTATTTTTATGCATATTTAACAATGGTGTAAGTTTTTCGTGTGTGTGTGTGTGTGTGTGTGTGTGTGTGTGTGTGCATGCGTTTATCTGGATGTGGTTATGTGCCTGTTTCTGCATTCACACATCTGCACAAATGTGCGTTGTGACCATTTTGGACTTTTCTCCCCCCCCCCCATCTCTACTGCTTAGCATTCGCGCTGAAAGCTGCAATATGAACATTTCAGAGTGTTTCTATGTCAATCCGAGGACAGTGCAGAGGATTCAAAAAGAGTTGAATGAGTTTAAATGGTGATTATAATGCTGTTTGGAGGTGATCACTAGTGATGGCGATGTCATGCTTCTATTAATCTTCCCTAAGGGACTCAAGCTCAACACGGAGGTCTAAATAAAGTCTGGCTCAAGAGAGTGGCTGCTAGAAGACCTTCTGTCTGGCAACAGGACTCTGGACCAGGCCACACAAGCAAGAAAATCCAGTCATGGCTGTGAGACAATTTTTGCAACCACATCACACCTTACATCTAGTCACTTAACTCTCCAGACTGCAACCTTCTTTATGTGTGGGGCACAGTTTGGAGAGAGACCAACAAAACTCCTTATAACACCAAAGAGGAACTGAAGTTAAGGATTATGACAGCATTCATCAACTTAAACAAGTCGCCCAGACGCTCTGGTTAAAGCCAAAGGTGATTTTATTGAATTAATTCACTCTTTAATATTTGAAGATATTTTTGTGTAATTTTGGTAAATATATCTGTTAAAATGAGGTGTTATTTTTGTTTTTGTGTAATTCAGACATCAATTTATCCATCGCACATTGTATATATTCTCTTCTATATAATCTCTCCTAAAATGTATCTAACTTCAACAATGAACTGTGTGTGTGTGTATATATATATATATATATATGAGAGAGAGAGAAATAATCACAACATTTGACACACACACACACACAAAAAAAAAAAAAAGAGGGGAATAATCAAAATAACACAAATAACTAGCACACAAATTAATTATACCAAACTTCGTATAAAGATAATGATAAATTGAGAAAAACAGTAGCAAATAGCTGAAACCTCCTGACAAGTGGACCAAACAATTGCAAAGAGGTTCATCTATGAAACTCTGAAGTTGGATTGCTGAATATATCATCAATCAGCTGACTGACTTATTTTATTTGTATTAATCCTATAGGCACGGTATATAGCAGCAAGAAAATGGCAAAATACATTACAGTAGCCCACTGAAACAGTTTTTCCTTCTGACCTATAGTCCATTTTAAAAGTCAGATATTCAAATAGACGACCTGTTGTTTCATGACTTCACCAACATTAGATCAGGTGGTATTGTAAGATCCTGTATATTTACTTTTTCATTTTCAATAGAAGTAATGCTATTGAATGTTGTGAATAAGACATATGCATATTAGAGCACATTGTTTTAACAGAATATATATTTCAAATCACAAAGCATGAAGGAAAAAAATGTAATGTGTATAAAATGAGAACAAAGAGCAGGCATATAAATTAACCATCAACCCTTGCAATATGTCTTGGAAATCAATTTCCAACTATCCAAAATTGTAGTAGGTTTCTGTATCACAGGTTAGTTATTTGATTTTTCAACTGTCAACATATCTGCAGCATAAACAAGCAGGAAAACAAATCCTTGTCCAAGGTGATAGCTCAGTGGTTTATAATATTGGATTGAACATGATAAAATCAACTGTTCACTACAAATCAGATAATCACAACTTATCAATTTGACTAGACAAAACCAAATGCTATTTAGCTCCTAATGACAAAGTTTCCCTTTTGCATTAGTGAAATGATAGTTGGTTTAGAGAATCAGCATTATTTGGCCTATTTTTGCAGTTTAGTATATAAAATATTTTCTGAGCATTTTCATTTTTTGAGTAAGAGAGCCATGTTAAGCTAAAAGATAAAGTGATACTGAAATGCTAAGTTTCTCTTTTTAATCAATTCGCCCCAAGCAAGGCAATAAAGCAACTAAGATGCAAGGAATTAGTGAGAGAGAATGAGGGGAAAAAAATAAAGTTAAGAGAGAACAATATAAAAAAAATAAAAATAATTAAGAAAACAGATGATAACCATTCATTACTGATCTTCAAAAATTTAAATACAAAGTTGATTGGAAAGCAAGAAGCTGGAAGAGAGTTCCACAAAGTGGAAAAGAAGAAACTGTTAGCATAGAACTTATGGTTATATCTGGCAATTTCAATTGTAAAATGATAAAAGCTTACTGCCAATCTAATACTGCACTTAAATTCATAAATACCATAGAGGAAAGTTCATCAGAACAATTACTATGAAAATATTTATAGAAAAGGCATGGGAAAATAGTATTATGGTGATAGGAAAGTGACTGAAGCTGAGATGCCACTAACATTGCAGATTCTTTTTTGTATTTTATCAAGAGTATCTAGATCTATGGCAGAAGCACCAGACAAGATGTGGCAGCAACATTCAATGCATGTACAAATGGTAGATTTATAAATGTGTAAGATAGATTCTGGTGAGAAAAATTGGCTAATACAATACAGTGAAGCAAATTTCCTAGCAGCAGACTTAGCAACTGATTCAATATAATCATTCCACTTCATGTGAGCAGAAAGCTGTTAGCCTGAGAAAGTGCAAGGAGTCACTCTTCTGGGGGTTAGCACCGGCCATGCTGATAGGTGAAAAAAAGGTTCTCTTGCATCCTCGTTTTTCTGGGGTTTTTTTATTATTATTTGCAGGGAAAATAATCATTTGATACAATGAGTTTCAAAATTTACTGGTAAAAGATTAGGGGAAGTAAATTAATACTAAGGAATAAAAAAAATGTAGCAGGAGTATTAGGGTTATCATTGTAATGTTGCAGGTTACTAACAAACAGATGTTGCTTAATGTATTCTTGTACACAACTTTGATTTAACACAAGCATTTTCATTTCTATAACAGGAGGTGCTGAATTTTGGCTTGATCCACACCCCAAAGTTTGATCAAATGACAAAACACAGAAATTTATTTTTGAGTGTTAGGCAGAACTTTTCAGTAGTACTCTCTCAGACTATCGCAATAGAAGAGTGTGTTTGTGTTAATGAAGTTATTTTTATTAGATATTTTATCAAAGAATTTTATTTAAACAGTATCTATTAATCAAACATGAAATAATACAAGTGCTATATCTATTTTTATTTGTATTATCCATTTAAAACTTTTCCCCAGTCTTTTGAACAGGAATAGCAGTTTCTTCCTTGTTTACTGTTTAGGACCGAGTTTCCAGTTCCTTCTGAGGCATACTTCAACTCTTTACATCTAATGTCTCCACCTGAACTCTGAAATTTTTTTTAACTAATTATTTACTTATATTTTTTTTTTCTCCTTAATAGGAGTAGATATGGTTGCCTATCATCCGGTTCACACTCATTCCCAGTCTTTTGAACAGGGGCAGAGGTTTATCACTTGTTTACTGTTTAGGATTGGTTTTCAGTTCCTTCTAAAGACTTATTCTCTTTCACTCTCAGTAGCCTCTTATGTCTATAGGCATTATCCCCTTGCTTGGGGCAAATTGATATTATTATTATAATAATAAGAAGAATAATAATAAGAAGAATAAGAAGAAGAAGAATAAGAATAATAAGAAAAAGAAGAAGAAGAAGAAGAATAATAATAAGAAGAAGAATAATAATAAGAAGAAGAAGAATAATAAGAAGAAGAAGAATAATAAGAAGAAGAAGAATAATAAGAAGAAGAAGAATAATAAGAAGAATAATAAGAAGAAGAATAAGAAGAAGAATAAGAAGAAGAATAAGAAGAAGAATAATAAGAAGAATAAGAAGAAGAATAATAAGAATAAGAAGAATAATAAGAAGAAGAATAATAAGAATAAGAAGAATAATAAGAATAAGAAGAATAATAAGAATAAGAAGAATAATAAGAATAATAAGAATAATAAGAATAATAAGAATAAGAAGAAGAAGAATAAGAATAATAAGAATAAGAAGAAGAAGAATAAGAAGAATAATAAGAATAAGAAGAAGAAGAATAAGAAGAATAAGAAGAAGAAGAATAAGAAGAAGAAGAATAAGAAGAAGAAGAATAAGAAGAAGAAGAATAAGAAGAAGAAGAATAAGAAGAAGAAGAATAAGAAGAAGAAGAATAAGAAGAAGAAGAATAAGAAGAAGAAGAATAAGAAGAATAAGAAGAAGAAGAATAAGAAGAAGAAGAATAAGAAGAAGAAGAATAAGAAGAAGAAGAATAAGAAGAAGAAGAATAAGAAGAAGAAGAATAAGAAGAAGAAGAATAAGAAGAAGAAGAATAAGAATAATAAGAAGAATAATAATGACTCATCTTGCTACTGCATACAGTAAAGTAAAGCGAAAACTGAGCATATGAACCATTGTCAAATAATGACACGAAAGGTGAGTCCAATTTGTGGGCCACTGTCAGAATGAGGTTTTCACATCACTTGTCCTCTGGAGAGCTTATCTCTGTGGCAGGAGAAGCAATTTAAATGACCTTCCATGGGATTGTACGTACTAGCGTTGGATTGTGATCCATGATCATGACTGAGGTTGATGATGTGTACACAGACACAGTGGAGTGGGTAGCCATGATCAAATCAAAATAAAGGAGAGAAGTGTCCAACAAACAGAATTACCAAAGTTTGCAATAAAAAGAAAAAGGAACAGAGCAAAATTAAATATCAAGCAAACAATATATGCAAGGCAAATTATCAGTAATAAGGCAAAAAGTTAAAACTAAGAACTGGTGTTGACACAAAAAGGCAAGTTCAGACAAGCAAACATAACGTTCTGTCTTCTAAACAAGGCAGATTGGGACGGAGTCTTATCAAACTGCAAAGTAGCCTATTTTACTGGCTAAGAAGAAAAAAAATGTTTTGCAGTCATTCCTAAAGATTGAAATCAACAAAGAGCCAAGCAAGACATCCTTCATGTTTTACATATGTGGTTTTAGAAAGTGACTTTATACAATTAATGACCTAATTTTAAAGAGGAAAATGTAAGGATCAGGTATACACAAGCATACAGTATAAAAATACATATCTATTTGTATATATGAAGCAACTATACAGACATGCACATATATATATACCTGACTATAAGAATAAATTTGCCTCAAGCCTAAATTTATTACAGATAAAAAAGATAAACAGAAGCCAAGCAAGCAGAGGATTCATTGAAGGAATAAATTAGATGTATTTCAATAGTGGGAACAGTTGTTGAGAACAATATAATTATATCAACAAAATGATGCTTGCCTTTGCCAGGGTTAAAATGAATTTGCTTAACAGCTTTGTGTTTTGGCTCTACTTTTAAAGTAGCAGATAGTAAAGGGACTGATATAACTGGAGATGGGATCACATTTGATTTTTATGGCTTATCAACCCTTTGCAGGTTATTTAAAGTCAAAATATATTTTGGATTATAAGAACTTTTTTTTTTCCCCAAGTGAATATAGCATTAATAATTTTTTGAGAATAATAATGATTTTTTTTCCAAATATAAATCTTACTATTTATCCCATAGTTGGTAGGAAAGGATGAATTCATATCTTGCCAAGTGTATTTGTGCATAAATAACACTGGAGATGTTAAAGAGAAAAGACTAATTCCTTTTGAAGGTGTGTGATACCATGGAGACCCATGTTGAAAGAAAAGAAGTGGTTTTACCTCAATCTCAAATGTTTTTGTTTGAGGGACCAGAAAATAGTTCCTTTTGAAATTCAGTCTTGTAAGTGGCATCCTCTTTAACAAAAAGGCAATGGGAAGTAAACATGTGGATAAGGGATTTTTGTAGATAAAATGGCAACAAAACTGGAAATAGGGTATATTTAGGTGTTGGTTTATATTAGGAATCATGCTTAGAACCGGGGTGATTTCCGGTCCACTCTTGGCAGAAGATTGATATGTCCATCAAGTAGTTGTTGTGATGTCCATTTCATAATTTCAGCCACTACATAGAAATGAGTAAATGGGTCAGAAGTTGGTTGATTGATTGGTTGGGAGGGTGAGTGAGAACAGAGTTGAGCTGAGCTATTAGACTAACATAGCAGAAGTTGTCCCAAAGCATCACCTATACACCCACCCAGATGAGCAGACAAATCCCCGAATAAAACATTTACATATAATATGAAAAATAGGGTCTATGTATTTCTTGATGTGGAGTTTGTCATTCATTGTCTTATCTTGTGAGCATGCATCATGACCCTCCTCAGGTTTTGATATACACCTTTACAAGATGGAGAATTAGAATGAAATATGGGGTAATACTTGGACAATTGTGGAAAGCTTGACTGAGAGTCTAGAATGTTTACAAGTCTAATTAAACAATTTTTTGAATTTTAGAATGAAGGTTGAGGTGTATCATTGAAGACTGGTTAAATATTTGTAACACAACATCCAAGCTTGAGTTGGACTGTTTTTGATTTTATTTTAATAACTAAGAACAGAATCTGAAATGTAACAAATCTGTATAAAATTTCCACAGATTACGACTACATAAGCATGTAAATATATGTACTTTATAAAATCTTACCAGATTCTTGAAATTCACATCTGCTCACTTTCGTATCTGAACATAAACAAAGCAATTTCTAAAACAGTAATGAAGTTTTTATTTATTAATCCACAGATTTTATCACTTTAAACATTAGTAGATACCTATATTTGAGTAGACATTCCATTTATTAAACAGTATATTTGTTTATTTTTGTCTACCAGCCTGAATATTCAAGAAATCTTATTAAAAAGAAAAACATGTGCTCTGTGTGGCTAAATTAGTCTAGAGCACTTTGTATCTAATGACAGTTTCTCCAAGTAAATGTATGTAAACATGTATATAAATATGTAAAAGTAATTGGAAAGTATCTAAACAGAAACATTCTTATTTTTTATCAATCTCTTTTTTATTCAAGAATATCAAAAAGTAAATCTGTTTATATTCTTACCATAGGCTTGGTCCCAGATAGGCACAGCTTTGACTACTCTTTAATGGTCAGCTTAATATCTATTACTGACCATGTTTTCTTGAATAACCAAAAAGATATTGTAAAGATAAATTCAAAGAGTGGAATTAGCAATGTGAATATTAGATTATTGCTTCAACTCTCCATTAGTTTAAATAACTTTTCCCCCCACATTGCAAAAACAAATAAGAAGTAATCATGTAAGTAACTATATAGTACTAGTCTGTATCAGACAATCAGAAATTATGTGATTCCTTCATGATCTTTTTGCAAACAAATCTAATGCTTCTTCTATATAGCATCTTCCCTCGCTGGTGGTCATGCTTCTTCACAATTTCCTATTCTTTGTAGATTTTAGTAAATTCTGTCTTTTTGCTATCTATCCTAAACCCTGTTCTGTCAACACAAGTTCATTAGGCAGGGGTTATATGCAGTTTTCCTCTGTCCCTTTTGCCTTCAATATGTCATGTGAGTATCAAATTTTCTAAGCCTTCTTTCCTCATTATACACCCAAGAAATTTCAAATGTCGCTAAATACAAGTGCACTTTTTGTTTCCATTTTCTCTAAAATAAAAATAAACAAACTATGTATTTCACATTTAGTATTAATCATTGTCATCAGTCAAGTGGAAAGCATAGCATTTATTGGTGTGGAAAGTGAAACTGCAGAGTTCAAATTCTGGTCAATTCTCTTCATGCTAACACCATTATAACACCATGAAGCCATCTTTATCCAATTATGGGTGAAATAACAGAACAGACAGTGTCCTGTTGCATTGGCTATCAGCTTGTCTAGGAGAAAGAAAAGCCTGAATTCAAATATGAGAAGGGCTGTTTGGAATCTTGGCACACTGCACCATTTCTCATATCAATTCTTCCAAGTGTGGCTAGCTCTACACAAGTTTTCACTACTATAATCAAGTGACCTGTGGGGGTATTCTGTTCTCCAAAAACAATCGTAAGGCTCTCATGCAGCCAAAATTGAATGGGTAGTCTATATATATGTGTGTGTGTGTGTGTGTGTGTTTTATATGTGCAGTACTTATCAGTGATAGAGGTAAAATTCAGTTGTATGGATATGAGTGTGACCCTATGTTTCACACTTTTACAATCAGAGAAACACTTGTCTGATGATCACAAAAGTGTGAAACCCAAGTTTTTATATATACACACACATACACAGGGTGGTCTGAAAGTCTTGACAAACCTACATAATATAATAATTCAGTAAATCATGTCATAGATTCATAGGCAAATGTCATGCTGTCCTAACAATTATTAAAAGGCATTTTTTTTTTTGTTTATTACAACAATGTGGCTTTTATGCATTTGTACATTTGATAAAATTACTTCAATGCATAAAGTTGCTGGACAATTCACAGATAAAGAGATTTGAATCAACAGAAAAGTGGTTATACTGAAGGATGCTGAGAATACCAGAGACTGAACATGTCAACAACAACAGAATTTTAGAGAAAATGGAAGCAAAAAGAATACATATGCTTAACATCAGAAAGAGTTGAAATTTCTAGGGCACATAAAGAGGAAGAAAGGTTTGGAAAATTTGATACTCACAGGACAGATTAAAGTCAAGAGGTACAATAGGAAAACAGTGTATACCTAGCAAGCTTGAGTATGGAAGATTGTTTAGGAGAGATATAGCAAAAGACAAAATTTATTAAGCACTATAAAGAACAGGAAATTGTGGAGAGCCATGATCATCAACATCCTGAAGGGATATGGCACATAGAAGTCGATTGCCAGCATTCCCTGTAAAAGTGGAAAGTAAAATGAAAGGGAAATTTAAAGGAAGATAAAATCTAAGGAAGGGAAAAGGAAAAGACAGGAAGAGCATCATTTAACACAATGTCCCCCCAAACTTTTTACGCCACAGACTGGTGTCACACAAGACATTTTCCCACAGATGGGTTGTGGGTTTCATTGCCTGTCACACGCATAACTAACACACACACAGAGTGGTCTGAAAGTCTTATCAAACCTACATAATATAATAATTTTCTATTTCAGATGGCTGGCACAAGCTTCTACAGTTTGGAAGAGAGGCTTCTTGATAAGTAACAGTGTCAATTAAAGTGAATAAACTGTATCCAGTATATGTGCTTTGTATTACTTGTTCTATTATTCTCATTACTTTTTGGTTTGGAGTGACATGACTTTTGGAACAACATATATACTTTATTTCATGACATTACATTGAAAAATTGCCATTGTCAAAATCATTAAACAATTGCAGTTGTGTTTTGATGTGTATCAATGCATCTCAACAGACGATTGTAAATTACTACCGAATGAACAATTTACTCAGATTTAAAACCAAAATGCAGCTTCTTTTTACAAGAAAAGAAAAAAGGTGGGTTGGTTATAAGGATTGTAGTCTTTAGATGATTTAGTGGGTACATAGTTTGAGTAGATATACTAATAAAAAATAGTAAAAAATGTTGGATTGCTTAAAGATTTGTGTGTATGACAATATGAAGGCTTTAAAAAGCACAATTATATATCACATAAACCAAATATTTTTCAAATTATATAATCTTATTAAGAGCATCTTTCCATGAACTCCAGTTTTGAGTCAAAATAGAAACAAGGTTTAAACTATCTAAATTCAGGAATAATGGTAATATTAAAATGAGGTAGCTAACAGAATTACAAAATACATTCTTCTTCAGGACATTGTGATCGTGGCTCTCCACAACTTCCTGTTCTTTGTAGGATTTTTACAATGTTTACTTTTTTTTTTCTTGCCGTCTTTCCTATTCCACAACCCGCCCTCCAGTTAGACAAGTTTCTCAGATAGGTTACTTGCTGTTTCCCTCTTCCCTTCAATATGCCCTGTGAGTGTCATATTTTCCAGGCCCCTTTTCCTCATAGGGGTTTCCAAAATTTCAAGTCTCTTCCTGATTGTAAGTATCATTTATGTTACCATTTGTGTGTGTGTGTTTCTTATTACCATAAATGTTATATTTAGTGGGTACATATGTTTGAGTAGATATTCCATTAGCAAAAAAAAAAAAAAAAAAAGTGAAATATGACTTGTATACAAATTCATTTACTTTTGTTTTCTTTCTTTCTTTTTTAAATTTCCATCCTGTTATGATTTCCAGCTCTCTTGCTCCAGGAGACTGATGTAAAGATGAAAAGGCGTCAAAAAGGCAGAGAGTGAAACAAAAATAAGTAAATAAAAATAAAGGGAGAAGGTAAATAAAGCAGATGGGAGAAAATGAAAAATAAATAAAAAAGATATAAAGTAAAGAAGGAGAAAACACAAGGAAAAGGATGACAATGCAATAAAAAAAAAAGAAAAGAAAAGATAGCTCCAAATTTTCCTTTAGTATTTTACAAACCTGACCAAAAGCAACAAATCGTTTTTTTCTAACACACAAATATATTCCCACTGAAATTCAAATTCCTTCAAAGCAATTCCCTTTCAAAATTGATAAAAATTACAACAGCTTTAAAGGTGATTAGATTTTTAAGTTTCTATATTCTATTCTTCATCTCTTTCTTAAAAATTAGATAGCACAAAAAATTCAACTGAGGTATGTTGCTAAATTTGACATTCCATGACTAAGTAGACATAAAAGTAGGAATCATCAACATCATAATAATAAAACATTTTTAAGTGTTTACAAACAGGAAAGGTGTCTAAATGTTCTTTGCAATTTTCAGACATATACGCTATCGGATATAAAGGGGAAATTGCTTATTCAATTAAATAGAATAAAATAAAAAAATATAATTGATACTTTATCATCTATCACTTTGCTATGAATTATCTGTTCATTTTACATAAAAAAAGCAAAACATGAGTTTGGGTAAATGTGTATTTCTTGAATATATTGAAAATTTAATAGGACATACCATTGAAAATGTCTTATTTGATTCCAATGCATGCATACATATATATATATATATATATATATATATATATATATTGTGAACTCTCCTGCTGTTGATCAACATAGATTGTTGGCCAGCAACTACCAGAAAAACCTTTTATGATGTACAAGGGTCAGGCCATTCAGTTACTAGGAACCAACAGCCAGAGAACTTGTACATATTATTTGTTTATATTGGTGAAGGTTTCATGCAGAACCAACCACACTTTTTGAAGAGCCAAATACAGAGACCTGGTGCACCATGTGCCACAAGGTCCCCAAGCAACTCTCCACAGGTTTTGAATTCAGAGTTGTCCTCCTAGACCAGTTGCTATCCAATGCTATAAAACCCAGAATTACTGATACATAGCAAAAGTAAAAGGAGAGATGATGCATCCACCTGAAGTTTCAAGAATTTGGAACGCCACAAAGTATACTACCGTTGGTGTTAAGAGAATCTATTTTTATAAATGAAACTTCTCCAAATTCTGGATCATTTAGATCAATGACTTCAAAGAACTCTTTGATGTGGTCAGATGACATTACAAAGTGGAGGTCTTTCATCCGGGTATTCCTATTCATTGGTTGGTGCCAAAATTAAGCAAGTTGGTGAAGTCAGTTGTTACTGAATTCTACTCAAGAGCAGTCCATTTACTACTATTCATTCACCAGACAAACTATACTACAAAAATCCAGCAACTCCCAACTGAAGTTATTTTGAGATATTTCTAACTTCTTGCCAGTAAGCCTATGTTTTTTACCTTTTTAACCACTGACCATGTTTTAATGGGATGTCCCACACTTCCTATCACCTATGTGGGTTGACTAAATCAATAGTTACATATAGTGAGCACAGGATATACCTGGGGGGATTGCTTTGGAAATTAATAGCCTGCCACCCAATTCTCTGTCTTTCAGTAGTGTATTCTCAGTTACAATAAACCTCTATTCTTTCATCTATGTGCGTGTTGCTATTCCTTGACTCGAGTACCACCTTTGTCCGTCTTTAACCTCTTTAAGGATACAACAGACCAAATCACTAAAATTAAAATAAAACCTTTTTTGTTTACTATAAAACTTAGTTGGTCTTCATGTCATTCCCTTTACTTCTCTTTATCTTATTTCTTTTGCCGTATACATGACATTTGGCTTAAAACATGTGAAACATGATTGACTAATGAAAATCAAATGCAAAAGTAAAAATACCAGAATTTCTTTTTCTCTGATGAAGCCTTAATAAAAGTGAAACATGCTAGATTGATAAGTGTTTATTATTTGTTCTTTATCTCCCAATTCTGTCAGATTCTGGTTCATATTTGATCCCAACTCTCTCATTATATATATATATATATATATATATATATAGACATGGTGTATTGTTTATGCATGTTTAGGTTTTTAGGAAAATTTTTGTACTATTTATTAGAATCTATATGCATATATATGCTTGACATCTTTTCAAATGTCAGCATCATGAAACAATGAAAAATACAGCAGCCATTCTTTTTAGAATGGCACAAATATTCTTTACATCTGGTCTTTAGGTGGAAATGTTAAAAGAAGAGGAAACAAACTCAAAGATGATAGGATTGAAGTACTGTTTAAATAGAGAGATGAAGTGTTGAATATCCCAAGCAACTGATAAAAGAAATATAAACTGATGAAGCTTATTTGTTAACCTTAAACATAAATAGAACTAATATTCCATAATAATTAAAATCAGACAAGGCTGGGTAAGTAAATGCCTGTCAGATTTTTAATGTAATTTGAAGCTGAAGTTAATTTCTTGAATAGTAAATGAAAATCAAAGATATGTCTTTGGGGGCAGTGGCTGCTTGATTTAAATAGTAAACAGTTTTCACAGTTATTTAATGTGAATATTTAATATTCAAAGTTATTTAATGTTTATTTTCAATTTTCATATTAAATATTAACACCAAGCACAGCAAAAAAAAAAAAAAAAAAAATCTTAATTTAAAATTTAGATAAAAATCAAAGTTCAATCAGTCTAATCAAGTTATGTGCAAGAGAAACCAATCCTAGAAAGGATATTTGAATTAAAGATATTTTTCATGGTTTATTTCAGGTAAATGAATAAACTAACTTGTCTCAGATGTAGAATTGATATTAAAAAAATTTGAGGTCTTAATAGCATTAAACCAAAATTGAAACATTTGCATAATACTTGACTGCCATTTGATTTAAATAAATCTAAATTGAATATTAATATCAAAGGCCAGTCAATAATCTATAGATATGCAAGACAAACAAGTCCTGGCAAAGGTTAGAAGAATTTAATCAAATCAGAACTGCAATGAAAAGATTTTATTTCAGGTAAAAATGTGGTCAGTTAACGTTAAAATACAAGTCAGTTTTTCTACTTTCAATCTAAATAAATGTCAGAACTGATGAATATTAAGGCAATGATTTGAAATTTTAATTAACTCAAATGTAAATATTCAAGACTTCATAAAGATATGATAAAGATATTTGTGGCTGTAAGTTTCTTTTTTTTCATCTAATATTGAATAAAAGTTGAAATCCAAGGTAATTTGGAGTTGTTTGAAGGAAAATGTGGCTATGTTCTAGTTTCATCTATACTAAATAAATGTCAATATTAAAGACATCTGTTTTAAGAGGATCAAAGCTTTCTAAACAGGATAAAAAAAATGATTCATGGACTATAATGGTCTTTAAAATCCCACATCTCCATGAAGCTATATCATGAAGCCCAGAATTAGTTCTATTTTCATAAAGAACTTAGCTTATTGTTTTTTGTTAAAAGTCAAGTAACATCTTTCTTTGAAGTGCCTGTCTCATTTCCCTTACAAAAAGAAAAATATTCCATGAGAAAGAAAGAAAATTCAGATTCAGCTTGAAATTATTTCCATCTTAAATGGTCACCAAACAAAGTGTTTCTGCTTCTGAGCAATGATGACTATACAGTATATAAAAAAAATAGTTTAACAAAAAAATGATGAGTAAACAATATTGACATGATATGTAAATGGTGTTCACCTTTTACAGATTTGTATATCTGGAGACAAATTTTCAATTCTTTTGGATACTAGAACAATTAATTCTTTGAAATAGTTAAATAACTTTAATTATGAAGATCACTGATATCAATTATTGGATTTCACAATTAACTATTCTCAACTCATTCGACATACTTTTATTAAAGGGAAGGCAGAATTATGATAAATTTGGATCTAAGATATCTTAAGGGTTCTTGAAACTGAATACATTTACATGTTCATTTAATATTAGTAGATAGTTTCACCCATCATCTGGTTCACACTCCTCCCAGGTTTTCTCTTGTTTCCTGTTTTGGATTAGGTTTCTGGTTCCTTCTAAAGTCTACTTAAACTATACTTCTAACATCTCAGACTGAACTCTGAAATTTTATTTACTATTTATTTAGGAGTAGATATGTTTGCCTATTGTCCAGTTCATACTCATTCCTAATCTTTTGAACAGGAGCAGAGATTTATCTCTTTTTTTTCCTTTTTCAAATTGGGTTTCCAGTTCCTTCTTAAGTCTTTTCATTATCTTTCACACCCAGTAGACCCTTGTATCTTAGTGGCATTATCACTTTGCACGGGGTGAATTGATTAAAAAAAATTCAAAAATGGGAAAAACAGATTTGTCATTATGTTGTTAATTCAGTTACTAGGTTGGTGAGGTTTCTTATAAATGCAAACTAGGTTAGCAGACTCCCAAATATTCTAATATGTGTAAAACTTCATCTTTCTATACAGTTAACTTATACTATTGAAAATGTTTTTGAATGCAACCAAAATATTTCTTTAGTTTTAGGGTGTTATTAATTTGGATTAGTTTTTCTTTAATGTTGCCTTTTTTTTTTTATTCTAACATTTTGTTGTTATTTTCTTTGGCTTTTAAAGGAAGGCAGTATAAATCAGAAATTAGACAACTTCAATTTACTGAACTTAATTCCTCATGGACAAGATTATTCGTCTGGACAAGTTTGATATATCTTCTGCAGACCCTCAGGCTAGCAAGCTCTGGAGACTATGGTACCATAATTTTAATTATTATTTATCAACTATTGCTTCTTTAAACCCGGACAAACTCGAAGTCCTTTATTTAAACATCGGTGCTACCGTTGCTGATGTTATCGAGGGTTGTTCTGGATTTGAACATGCTGTTGAATTGCTGAAAAGTGTTTATGACAAGTCTCCAAGTGTTATTCATGCTAGACATTTGTTGTCTACACATCTGCAGCAGGAAAATGAGTCTGTAGACCAATACCTTCAGGCCTTGAATCGACTTGCTGCTGACTGTTGCTTCCAAGATGTTACTGCTACTACTTACAGGGATGAATCTGTCCGTGATGCATTTATACGTGGTCTCCGGTCCCCCGTAATACGTGCCAGACTGCTTGAAAATGATACGCTAACTCTCAAGGAGGCTACTCAATGTGCTAGAGCCTTAGAACAGGCTCACTTTCGTGCTGAATCATACGCTTCTCAGATTGGATCAGCCGCTGCTACTACCACTAGGACTAAAAATGTGTTTACTGATTCTGCTGAGGAGGCCACTTCCACTACTATTACTAAAAGTATGCTTTCTGACTTAACTGATTCTCGTACGGAGTGTGACTCTGTACAAATGTCTACTGCCCTTGCTCGTGGCAAGTGCTACAACTGTGGAGGGAAACGTCACTTTAAGGATAATCGTCGCTATTGTCCTGCCCGTGATAAGAGATGTCGAAACTGTGGCAAACTCGGTCATTTTTCTAAAGTTTGCCGTTCTACCATGCCGGCGCCTTCACGTTCTACCTCAGCTATTATAGTAGCCCGTGCTAAAGACGATGATAGGTCTCCTCCAGTTACTAAAACTTTAGAATTAAAAGGAAAGAAATTAACTGCCCTCATAGACACCGGTAGTTCTGATAACTTTATCAGTGCCCGTAATGTTAAAGCAATGAAACTGTCTACTTCTAAACGGAATTCCGTAGTTTCCATGGCATCATCTGCCATTTCCCTCAAACTATCTGAATATTGTACTGAGGATATTATCTTCAATGGTTACGAATATAAACAAATTGACTTTACAGTACTCCCTGATTCCTGTATGGATATTATACTCGGAGTGCCCTTCTTAAAACTACACCAGAGTATCACTATTTCTTTTGGTGGATCTCAGGATAGTTTAAAAATCTGCGCTTTAACCAAGATCAGTTGTGCTCCTGTTAAGTTGTTCCGAAACTTGACCCCTGACTGCAAACCTATTGCTACTAAATCCCGAAATTACCGTGCGGAGGATGATCGGTTCATTGAAAAAGAAATTCTACAACTGCTTGAGGATGATATAATTGAAACAAGTTACTCCCCGTGGCATGCTCAAATTGTTGTAACTTCGTCACCTAATAAAAAGAAACGATTGGTAGTCGATTTCTCCCAGACTATTAATAGGTTCACCTTACTTGATGCCTACCCCTTGCCTCGAATGGAAGATCTCGTAAACCAAATAGCCCAGTATCGTATCTATAGTATAATTGACTTGTCCAAAGCGTACTATCAGATTGAAATTTGCCCCGAAGATCGCCCCTATATGGCCTTTCAAGCTGGAAATCGTCTGTTCCAATTTAAACGAATACCCATGGGTGTTACTAACGGGGTTTCTGCCTTTCAGCGATTTATGAATTCTTTCATTTCTGATAACAAATTACCTGGAACCTTTTCGTATATAGATGATATAACTGTTTGCGGTAAAACCCAGGAGGAGCACGACGTCAATTTGGAATGTTTCTTAAAAGCTGCCTCGACATACAACCTCGAAATAAACCGGGAAAAATCAGAGTTTTCACTTCGTTCTATTAACGTGCTAGGATATCAAATTTGTAACGGAACTATCCAACCCGATCCTGAGCGTTTGAAGCCACTTTTGCAAATGCCTCCTCCTTCCGACTCAAATTCGTTAAAAAGGTGTCTTGGTATGTTTGCTTACTATGCGAAATGGATACCTAAATATTCACACAAAATTCGTCCACTGGTCGAAAATAAACAATTCCCTATGCCTCCTATAGTTATAAATTCTTTTCGAAAAACTTAGAAAGACATTGCCGAGTCATCTGTAAAAGTTATTGATGATGAATTGCCATTTACTATTGAAACCGATGCTTCAGAAAAGGCTATTGGAGGCACTCTTTTACAAGCTGAGCGACCTGTAGCATTCTTTTCTCGGTCGCTAAACCCCTCTGAAATACGACTTCATATAGTCGAAAAAGAAGCATATGCCATAGTCGAATGCGTTCGTAAATGGAGAGACCTCCTTGCCGGGAAACATTTTACTATTATTACTGATCAACAAGCCGTATCTTTTATGTTTAAACCTGCTAATTGCGGAAAAATTAAAAACGATAAAATTATACGGTGGAAAATGGAACTTTTTCCCTTTTCATACGACATAAAACACCGTCCTGGAAATGAAAACACAGTTGCGGATACCTTATCCAGAGTATGTGGTGCTGCTGCGTCTTCCTTGAAGGAACTTAAATCGATACACGATTCCTTAATACATCCTGGGGTACAGCGTTTTTGGCATTTTGTAAGGTCTCAGAATATGCCTTATTCGCTTGATGAAGTCCGACGTATGACTTCTGAATGTACGACCTGTGCCAAAATAAAACCCCAATTCTTCGATTCTGCTAGTAATGTTCTGATCCGTTCTACTGCGCCATTTCAGCGTCTTTCCATAGACTACAAAGGGCCTGTCCCGGTATCTCCGACAGGTTACCGATATATATTTACTGTTATCGACGAATATAGCCGATTTCCCTTTGCCTTTCCTTGCCGCGATTGCTCTTCGCAAACTGCTATTCAGTGCCTGACAAGTATTTTCTCCATTTTCGGGATTCCCTCGTTCATTCACTCCAATCGAGGAACTTCGTTTATGTCGGGAGAATTTAAACAATTTCTAACACGACTTGGAATTGGATGCAGTAATACTACTGCTTATAACCCTAGAGGCAATAGCCAATGCGAACGTTACAACAGCATAATTTGGAATACCATATTATTGGCCCTGGAATCGAAACAGTTACCAATTAGTGCTTGGCAGGATGTTCTACATGATGTGTTAAATGCTATCCGCTCCCTGCTATGCACCACTACGAATGCAACCTCCCACGAACGAATGTTCAATTTTGAAAGGCGGTCCTCCTCCGGTACTGCGTTGCCTGTTTGGCTCTGTGAGCCTGGAGAGGTATTATTAAAACGATTCGGTGGCAGAGGTAAATATGACCCTATCGTTGAGGTGGTGGAACTCCTTGAGGCCAACCCTACGCATGCCAAAATACGTCACAATGATGGCCGGGAAGATTCGGTGGCGCTGAGACGGTTGGCACGTTTTCCACGCCCGGATGGATGGCACGTTTTCCACGCCCGGATGGACCTCAAAATACTCAACCCGACGTGGACCATGCAGACTCAACCCTTTTGCCTGATACAGGTCCCGTTAAGATTTCTTCACCTTATACAGAAAATGAATGTGAATAATAGCCAGAATCCTGAAAGTCAGCCTTCTCAGAGGTCTGGCTCTTCCAGTGGTGAACTACCTCCACGCCGGTCTAGCAGGATTCGTAGACCAATCCAACGACTGGATTTATAAAACTTTTTCAATCTCTTTATCAAGTGGGGGAGAATGTTATATTTTCGTAAAAAAAAAAAAAAAAGGAAACTGACTTTCTTGCCCACGTGACTTTTCACACGTTCCCTTTCCTCTTTAAAAGCTGCGTTCTTCTTCCTTTTCATTCTGAATTCTTTCCTTTGTTGATTACTGACTGCTGTGAATTAAGTTCAGTAAAGCCTTAAGAAAAGGTTATTCTATCCTTGCTTTCTTCTCTTTACAACGTAACAGTTCTAAAGAGCTTTATGATATTTAACATGTGAAAATGATTGTGGAAGAAGAATGATACAACTAAAAATTGTTATGGCTAAACAGACTAAATAATAAATATCTCCATGCAGAAACTACAAACAAACTGGATAAAGTTACCAGTGGTGAGAGACAAATTCAAAGCCATACCAATCAGTTCAATTACTTTTAGCAATTGCTAAGAGAATACTTCTGGCAATGCTGATATTATAAATAGATAACCTTATATTTCTGGCTGTGATTTGCCTAGTTTCTGGCAGAGGATCAATCAAATATAAATAGATATGTGTAAGCTAAAATACCTGTTCTATTAAAATCAATCACATCTTGAACTACTTGATTGTTATAACTGGGAGTTTGGGGTAGACTTGTACCAAAAGAGCTAAACAATAAAAGAGGTTGCAACAGAATGATACTATGACGAAGTTGAATCAGTCTTACAGTATGACACTGCAAAATGATGTCAACAGCTACCAGGATGTTAGCAGTCAGATTGCAGTTATTCATTTATTAATATTTCTACAATGAATCAATTCAAACAACATATATGTAGTAGCAATCAAAAATTTAGAACCCAAGTAAAGCCTTATTTGTATATGAGCAAATTATAAGACATTTTAATAATTCAGTTAATCATGTCATAGATTCATTGTCCTAAGAATTATTAAAAGGCAATTTTTTTTTATTACAACAATGTGGCTTTTATGCATTTGTTACATTCAATAAATTTACTTTAATGCATAAAGTTGCTGGACAATTCACAGATAATGAGATTTGAAGCAACAGAAAAGTGGTTATACTGAAAGAGAATACCAGGGACTGAACATGTAAGCAACAACAGAATTTTAGAGAAAATGGAAACAAAAAGAACACATATGCTTAACATCAGAAAGAGATAGTTGAAATTTCTAGGGTACATAGAGTAAGAAAGGTTTGGAAAATTTGATACCCACAGGACAGATTAAAGTCAAGAGGGACAATAGGAAAACAGTGTATACCTAGCAAGCTTGAGTATGGAAGATTGTTTAGGAGAGATATAGCAAAAGACAAAATTTATTAAGCACTATAAAGGACAAGAAATTGTGGAGGGCCATGATCATTAACATCCTGAAGGGATATGGCACATAGAAGAGGTTTATGAAGTCGATTGCCAGCATTCCCTGTAAAAGTGGAAAGTAAAATGAAAGGGAAATTTAAAGGAAGATAAAATCTAAGGAAGGGAAAAGGAAAAGACAGGAAGAGCATCATTTAACACAGTGTCCCCCAAAACTTTTTACGCCACAGACTGGTGTTACACAAGACATTTTTCCACAAATGGGTTGTGGGTTTCGTTGCCTGTCACATGCATAACAAAACACACACACACACACACACACACACACACACAAAATAAAATAAAAAAATAAAATGATCGATAGTCAATAAAATGGGGGGGTGGGTTTATTTGTCCCATGTGACCTGGTACCAAATAGTCCATGGCCCAGTGGTTTAATAGACTAGAGAAATTTTTGGACTTTTAACTTCAGTAAACAAAAATAAAAAAACTGCATTTGTGTATAACAATTTTACTCTTCATAAAACATACATGTTTCTTAGGTAAAATAGAAAACAAAATTCCTGAGCTGAACTCAACAGAATCATTATTTTGCATAAATTTGCAATACATAGTGAAGTCAGTCAGTCATTTATATGCAAGTGCTACAACCTATATTGGTGCAACATCTCATTCTATAAATAACATGGGGTATTTTCCACTACTAATCCCAGTACTGTGCAACACCATAAACTAATTCATGATATTAAACTGGCCATTCATGTCACTGCTGGTCGCCAGAGGACAAATATCCATATGCATATGAATAGTGTGGCACGTGCCATCAAGCGCAGTAAAAATAAAAGATGTTTGTCGAGTAATTAAATTAGATTTTTAAATGCCAGTTTGATTATCTTTTATGATGAGTTAATGAAAAGCTAGCAAACTTGATGCGTGCACACATTTGGCAAAATACAGAGCTGAAGAGCCAGCTTTCCGGGATTATTTTTATCATGATGGCAATAAATTATTTTGCAATTTTGGCCATTACACTGTAGATTGGACTCTGAGGGACATGCTTGTGGATCATCAGAAATCGCTGAAACATAAAAAATAAAAAAAGTTGCCTATATCAGTAGGCTAAATATTTGAATATTTTACTGTTTACACACAAATCTGTTTTTCATGTGTTTTTATGATTTTGATAGAAAAATGGAAAATTGAAATTTACCATCATAGAAGAACATGGAATTTGATGATTTACAACTTGGAGAATTTGCCAATATTCAAGAGGATAATGTATCTTCCTAAAGACCAGATTGTAACATCTTTATAGAAAACGATCTTAACATTTGTCAAAACTGACCCATGCTCTGAGACATTTGCAGTGTTTAATACTTAACATCAGAAAGAGCCAGTTGAAATGTCTAGGGCACATAATGAAGAAAGAGGGCTTGGAAAATTTGATGTTCACTGGATAGGTTAAAGGGAAGAGAGACAGAGAAAAAGAATGCATAACCTATCTGGCAAGCTTGAGTAAATGGATGGTGGAACAGGGTTTAGGTGAGATAACAAAGACAATTTATTAAGCGCTATAAAGGACAGGAAATTGTGGAGAACCATGATCGGCAACATCCTGAAGGGACACAGCACATGTAATAATAATAATGATAATAATAATAACCAAATTTATTTTAAAAAATGGGTAATAAATATAAAAGTTGTTTGTCGAGTAATTAAATTAAATTTTTAAATGCCAGTTTGATTACTTTTCATGATAAGTAAACGAAAAGCTAGCAAACTTGGTGGGTGCACACTTTTGGCAAAATAGAAAGCTGAAGAGCCAGTTTTCCATGGTGATTTTTATCATGACAGCAATAAATTATTTTGCAGTTTTTGTCAACACATCATAGATGAGACACTGAGGGACACGCTTGTGGGTCATCAGAAATCACTGAAGCACAAGAAAAAAATAAAAAATTATGCCTATATAGGTAGGCTAAATATTTGTATATTTTACTGTTTACACACAAAATCTGTTTTTCCACATGATTTTATGATTTTGATAGAAAATTGAAAAATTGAAATTTACCACCATGTAATTTGACACTATTTTAATGCTACCCAAATGCCACCTAACAGTCTTTTTTTTTTTTCTTTTTTTTTTATTCGAATCCCCCTACTAGTGCCTATCTTTTCTTCACTGCTCCTCTGAAGCTTTACACTTCCAAGGGCAAGCATGGACCATCAATGAAAAGAAAAAGAGATAGAAAAAACACACACACACACAAACGTGTCAAAAGGATGGTTTTTCCGATGACTTATTTTAACTACTCTCATTCTTCACCAATATTTATTGTTTTAAAAAGATCTTATTAGAATTATAAAATCTAAACATATGATTAAAGTGAATTATACATTTTTTTGAGAATTTACTACAAAAATATTAAACAATTTATTTGTGAAATTCTTTATTACAAGAACGTTATATTTACAACATTCTAAAATTTATTCAAATGTATTAAAACTAATGCAATATGTCATTTACCAATTCATAAAGAAATAAATGAAAATTTTTATTCATAAATTTATATACATTTGCTAAAATATGTGAACCAACTATAAGGAAATACTTATTTACCATTTTATAAAGTTCAAACCGATTAGCAATTAGCTGACTTTTTGCCAACCATTCCAACAAACAATATAATGAATAGTATAAATTAGAGATGGGCGGTTTAACTGAAAAAACAACCTTTTTTGGTTTCATTTTAACACTGAAACTGTATCAAAATGTTTTATGAAACCAAAATCATTCATTTTTTTTAAGTGCTATTACTGATTGACCATATCCAAAGAAACACTATTGAAAAAGACTTTCAAATGTTAATAAAATTAAATTTTACATACCATTGTAAGAGAAAAGGATTTAGCAAAAATATGTTAAAAACATTTAATTGACTAATTTTAGGAAATAAATGTGAAATCTATTTGTTTAGAAAAGAAATAAAGAAAAAAAAGAAAAAAAAGGAAATGACAGATATGACACTTGGAAATCATGTTTTCAAAAAATAAATAAATGAATGAATAAACTTTTTGTGGTAAAATTAAGTTAACAACAAAACAGCAAGTAAAAAATAAAAAAATAGTTGCCAGTTTCGTCTTAATGTTAAATTTTATGAAGTCAGATTTTTTGTAAGGAAGGGCAATAATTGTTTTCTAGTAAGCCAGTAGTATGCCAATCATGAAATAAAGTTGTAAACAAGAAAAATGAATAAAGAATTTTTTTTTATTATTATTATAAACAAATTTATTTTTATATCTAGGGAATGTGCCATTTTGAACTCGCTGTAAAAAAAAATAATTCAATGAATAAAAGCACATACAAATTACATATTTAGAAAGATTATTTTCTTTTCTTTCCAGCCATATGAATATTTTTAAAATCGAATCATAAATACATGAGAATTTGCAAGTTGAACGGACTAAATTGCAAATTTATCAATCTCAAATGAAATGTTATCATTACAAAAGAAAATGAATGGCTTCCTTAGAAAGCAAAAATACTAAATTGAAAACCGAAAAACCTAATCGAAAACCACAGTATCAAGGAAAACAAACCCAGAAACCAATACCAAAACAAATTGCTAAACTGACCAACTCTAGTGTAAATAAACACTATGCTTAGGTTAGGTTACAATTCTAATCATTACCTTTTAAAATAAATATTGCCAAAGAGTGAGGGTAGTTAAAATAAAAGTGGTGTCATGGGGAAAAGTTCCAGGTTTACCTAATTAAGATTACTGTAACGATGAAGAGTTCAGAGTAGGAAACACTTTGTATGAAGCAGGATATGTTGAATAAGCTGCATAGAAGTCCAAGAAAGAGAGATAGAAAAAAAAAATAATTTTAATGCAGATCCAAAGACTACCTTGTTTATGCTTGTAAAAAAAATTTAATGAATTTGGCAAAAGCTTATTTCAGATGCGGAATGAGAAAATATGTAGAAGTTAATGGTTTCAAGAATGAAAAATGTCACGGTTGTCATAAACAGCCATGCTGCAAAAAGGTACCAGTAAAAGAGAAAGTTTAAGCAAGGGAAATAAAAGAATTAAAATAAATTAATGACAAAGAATTACTATAAGACAAGTGGTAGAGATTTCAATAAATTGAGCATGCACAAACAAAACTTAAGGACTTTGTTTTTAAAATCAGCTTTCCCTAAGCAAAGCAATAATGCCACTAAGGCACAAGGAGATACTGACTGAGAAAGAGAATGAGAGTACTATGGAAGGAATCTGAAACCCAATCAAGGAAACAAGAGATAAACCTTTCCTGTTCAAAACTAAAAATAAATAACAGATAAAGTTTCAGAGTTGAAGCAGATACAGTTGAAGTTGACTTTATAAGGAACTGGAAACCCAATCCTAAACAGGAAACCTGGGGTAAACCATTACTCCTGTTCAAAAGAATAGGGAGGAGTGTGAACTGGACAATATGCCAACCAATTTTAAACTGATGAATGAAACCTGAATGAAAAAAAAAAAAAAAAAAAAGATTGAAAGACTAAAAATTACATATTTTTATAATTTATTTCTAAATGTGAAAAATGTTAGGATTTAACTGTAAGAATTAATTTTGCTTTAATAAGCAAGGAAAATTGTTTATCTCAATTTTTGCTTAGAAAATTTGAATGAACAATTAACAAACAAGATGTGTTTTATGTTTTCTGCCGATCATAAATAAATTGAAAGCACAAGGGAAAATTAAAAAATGATAAAGTAAATTTAGTCACAACACAAGTGTAAATAAAAAAAACTTTTAAAGACTTTAAAACCTTCTTTTTTTTTCAAAAATGCATAGTTGGAATGCACTAATAGTCTTCATACAGAAAATGAATGTATAGAGCATAAAGTAAGATAAAAGTTACTCTTAGAATGAAAGTGAATTAATAAGAATATTTTTGTCTAAAATTGCTTAAGGCGATTTAAACGAATTGTTTAATTAAAGTTATGAATCTTATAAAAAATATTTCAGTAAAATTTGTTTTTGTATTCATTTTCAAAATTTCAATATTTTTTAATTTTTTAATTTATTCCTTAACTATTTTAATGGTGTGTTTATTATGCTGCTAACAACAATGAAACAACATTTTGGTTTCAGGGCAGTTATGAGACAATGGTGATAAAAGTTAATCTCAAGCCATGTACTCCAGTGCCACATTCAGACTGGACAATGCTAATAGTCCCCATCTTGAAAGATAGCATAATCAATGCCTGTGTGATTCATAAAAGGATAATAGATCTCCAGGCAATATGTGATTGTTACACTGCACTGGATACCTTTTGGTTACAATGACTGGATGAGAGAAATCCACTAAGCTTCACCTCTGACATTTAACAGCTGAAGTTCAATGAGGCACCACAAGAGGTATTTGCAACCAACATACATAATGGACTCTACAAGACACTGAGACTTTAGTTTGGAGTCCATGGTGCAGCTGGGATATTTCAAAAGCAAATGGAAAAGAGCTATCATGGAATTCCCTACAAAGTTATATGGGTGGGTGACAAACATAAGTGTTAGGAAAAAAAAAAAAAATATATATATATATATATATATATATATATATATATATAATACAAACACATTTAAATTATTAATGCCGAACTTAGTTTTTTTTTGTTTTTGTTTTTTTTTATCTGCATACTTTTGGATGTGATTAGCTAAGGTAACCCCAGGCTTCTGCATGAAATGTCATAAACTGTTATTAGCCAAGGTGTTGGTGTTTGTGTTTTGGTTTATTAAACTGGATTCAAAGCAGACCAGTTACACCCAAATGCAAACAAAGTCTCAGGGAAGCTTTTTCAACTTCACTCTCACTAAAAGTAGCAAAAAGCACCTAACTTCATTTGTTTTCTGGTGATACAATCATCCATCTTTGTGTGGTAGTATCTTCTGATGATGTAGTAAAAATAATCCATCATATTTTGTAAAAAATTGACTAAAGTATTTGATATTTTTATAAATAAATTGCAAAATGGCTTAAATATTGGAGTTATTTTTTGGTGGTATGGTTAAAGAAAAAAATGTCAAATTGTTTAGTACAAAAAACCGTGAATGATACACAAAATTAGGTACCTCCAATAATTCGCTAAAAAATCAGTACAGCATAATGATAAAAGGTCCCAAACTTAATAAAAACAAAGTATCATCATTATAATGTTTGTGTTATTATTAAGAGGAAAAAAAACAAAGTATTTTTTTTAATTTTTTTTTTTTTAATTTTTTTTTTCTTTCTAACATGTTTTAAATTTGGGTCAAAAATCTTTTTTTTTTTTTTTTTTTTCTTTTTTTGTTAACTTTGTAATACTTGGGGTAATGCCATTTCAGTGTAAGAGTTTCAGGGGGAAAACGCATTAATTTGGAAATTCTTAGAAAACTCAAGTAATCTTCTGATTTTAATCAAACTTTCAGGACTTATTAAAAAAATGAATGAATTTATTTGTGAAATTTGTATTTTTAGATAATCTTGGTAAAAAAAAAAATTTTCTAACATCTGTTACTTCCCCCATAAATTAATTTTATGAAATGTTCTAAAATTTCAAACAGTTCGCAAATAGTTTTATATTACTTATAAACAGGACTCCTTGGAGAAATTAAATGATTTTTTTTTCCCAACTACAGACCATTTTTTAAAAATCCGTTCCAAATCATAAAATAAAAACTGCTATAAACTATTTATCAAATTAGATAGGCTTTTATTTGCTTTTATAAATAATATACATTAAGTTCATTATTATCTGAAGAAAAAAAAATTTTGATGAATAAAGTATTTTTACAAGAATTGTTTGCATTTTTCTTTTAGTTTTTTTCATTTTTCTTTAATTTTAAAAAATGTTTCAAAATTCTTCCAAGCAGAGTGTGGGGTTGATTATTAAGTTTTTAAGTAAAGACTATATTTACTAAGCAAAAATTAAAAGCTTAATACAAATAATGCTACCAAAACTTTTTACCATAATTAAAAATATTTTTTTGTGTGTCATCTCATGTTACATTATTTTTAAAAAGGTCACTAGTTTCAAAGGTCTTATCTCACACTCAGTTTTTAATTTAATAAAATTTTTAATTAAATTGAGATAATAAAATTATTATCAATTTAAACAATTAATAACTCAGTGAGATATTTTAATTATTAATATAATAATAATTAAATTAATTATTATCTCAGTTATTAAATTAAAAATGTAATAACTTAATGTAATATTAATAATTAATAAAATTATTTATCATTATCTTAGCTATTAAATAATGAAAGAGATAGAGGTAACTCAATAATGTAAGAAATTTTTATAGTATTTTAAATTATTATAAGAAACAAAAAATTCATTATGTCACTTTTGATGTACTGTACTAAACCTGTTAACACATTCAGACATCGATGGAGACGTGAAAATAACAAGCCCCCGAGGTCAAGAAATGTTTGTCTAGAAAATTTGATGCTATAAGTAAGTGATATTTGTTTCAGAACAGATTAATTTAACTTTAAATTTGCTAATTTTATGAAAGTAACATTTCAGAAATGTATATCTTATTTTAGTGGGATTTTTAAAGCCGAAAAATAAGTTTTTACATTTCTCTAAAAAAAAAAAAAAATTAAAAAAAAAAAAAGTTAAAAATGGCCGTTTCGATTGGTTTCTCAGAAACATAGATTAAAAATCATTCAAATTTCTATTTGAAATACTCCGCAGTACTTTTTTTTTTTCTGGAATTAGAAAATTTAATCCTTTAGCTTTCAATTGAAGCAGTTGGAAAGATTCGAAAAGGATTTTTCCTTTATGAAAAATAAATTTAAACCATAGGTATATGAATTTTTGGAGGTACCTACACAAAATAAACCAAAGAATTAATTTAGCATGATTTTGAAAATTTAATGGAGTCTGGTTTGATTACAAACATGTATGCACACAAAATCCAAAGTATCAATATGCCACTGGTAATGTTCCAACTTTATTATTTTGCATATATTAAATAACCAAAACCATCAAAATAAATAGGTAACCTTCATTAATATTAAAACATTCATCTTTATAAAGACCAATGTCTATAACTTTGCACACTATGTACATAAATAATGGAAGTACAAAGTGAAGAAAATTGACTTGAAACAACAAAAAAAAAATTCGTTTTTAGGCTTCTGACTTTAAATACAAAACTCATGGTCTTAATACATCCAGTCATTCCAAAAGATGTTTGGATTATAAAAGTGCTGCATCCTTTCAGGATATTGGCAATCATGGCTCTCCACAATTTCCTGTGAGTTGTAACTCTTAATAAATTTTGTCTTTTTGCTATCTCTCCTCAAATCTGTTCTGCTATCCATTTACACAAGCTTATTAGGTGGGTTATACAATGCTTTTCTATCCATCTTGCCTTTAATATGTACAGTCAGTGTCAAATTTTCCAAGCCCTCTTTCCTTTTTGTCTACCCAATTTCACTCATAAGATAACACTTAGTATGGTTTTCAGGCACTTCCTAATGTTGTATGTTAGAATTATCTACCCAGGCAGATATCAAGATGTCTCGAACTGACAATGGTGAGATTTGAACCCAGGTCTCATGATCATAACACTAGCATAATAACCACTTGGCCACATGCCCATCACAAATCTATAGAATAATAACAACACATCTATGTAGCTTTGTACACAAGTTGTCATGATCAAAGATATTAACCTTTACCATGCTAATTTCTTTCTAGAATTCTTCCCCATGCCACTGCATGTTTTTTTGAGGGTGCAAAAACATGAACACCTACTGTTTTAAAATTGTTATAACTTTCTTTGTAGTGTGCATTAGATTTTAATTTTTGTACATTAATAAAAAAATTTTGATGTAATGCGTTACATTTTGAATGCATGTCATGATGTTGAAAACAAAAAAATTGAAACACAAAATAAAAAACAAATACATTAAAAAATACATAAATAATTCAATGTACTTTAACTTTTATTACTCCTTGTGGAGTTCTGGGGGTATAATAAGAAGCAAAATCGCTAAGAAGGCTTTCATTTCATAAAAAAAGTGACGCATTTCCTGGTGTTTACATATGAGAAGACACTAGTATTTGTTTGCTTTTTCATGAAAAACAGATTTGTGTGTAAACAGTAAAATATTTAAACATTTAGCCTACTGATATAGGCAACTTTTTTTATTTTTTATGCTTCAGCAATTTCTGATGATCCACAAGCATGTCCCTCAGAGTCCAATCTACAGTGTAATGGCAAAAACTGCAAAATAATTTATTGCCATCATGATAAAAATAATCCCGGAAAGCTGGCTCTTCAGCTCTGTATTTTGCCAAATGTGTGCACGCATCAAGTTTGCTAGCTTTTCATTAACTCATCATAAAAGATAATCAAACTGGCATTTAAAAATCTAATTTAATTACTCGACAAACAACTTATTTTTACTGCGCTTGATGGCACGTGCCACACTATTCATATGGATATTTGTCCTCTGGCAACCAGCAGTGACATGTATGGCCAGTTTAATATCATGAATTAGTTTATGGTGTTGCACAGTACTGGGATTAGTAGTGGAAAATACCACATGTTATTTATAGAATGAGATGTTGCACCAATATAGGTCATAGCATTTTCACATAAGTGAGTGACTTCACTATACATTCAAATTTATGCAAAATAATGATTCTGTAGAGTTCCAGCCCAGGAATTTTTTTTTTCTTTTTTTTTTAGTAACAAAAATCCTGTTTTCTGTGATTTTCCATTTTCTACTTTATTTCCATATCCCCCCCCACACCCGTATCATGGAGACCTTACCACTCTAAACTTCATCATCAAACCTATTTTCTATCAACAGAATGAGAAAAGTGTCCAGAATTTCCATGTAAACATGTGTATTGACTGTTGGGATATTGATTGCTATCTCCCCTAATTTGTAACCATATTATCAATAAATTTGCATGCTTTCTTCAGGTAGTCATCATTATGTGTTTCCTTGGAACAGTACCAGACAACAAAAGTCCAAGCATCATCACCTTTAGCCAGTGCAAATTAGTGATTCATCACTGACTATCACTTTTATGCAAACATCCACACTACATGATGGCTTCTCTTATTTTTCCCTCCCCTTGCTGGCTTTCATTTGGTTTTTCTCGATGTAAATCTCCATTTCATTCAGCCAATTCCTGTTCTACTCTTTTGCTTTGTTACGCATTTTCTATTTTCAAGGTATTTGAACATTTTATCCAGACATTTTAGGGTTGATCCATATACTTACATTTTATATATACTTGCACTAAATTTATAACACAGTTAACAAGCAACATCTTTTGTCACACTGTATGTTAGAGTTTTATAATAATTTACATTGGACCAACTGTACTAGCTCTCTTGCTGGAACCATGTTAACTTTCATAATGGGTTCAGACCAGCAAGCATTCACTGCAAACTAATTTACAGATTTAGATATATATTTATTTTAGAAATGCAAATTACATAATTCACTCACTTTAAATGAGTGTATTTCATGAAACTAGAAAATTATGCCAGACTAAGCCGAGGTTAGTAAATTTCCACCAACTGTAAGACAGTTATGAGAAAAGTTGTATTGCAAGCCAGTAATTGTTGAGTAGCCTTATACTAAACTAAGTCAATATCTACTAAGGCCCATTAGTGCCATGTAAATTTGTTGCATAGCTTGATTTGCTGGTGTTGATCTTCATTGTTAGCTCCATTTTGACTAAGCTAAATTTAATAAATTGCTACACATATATGAATATTGTAGGTATCACTTCTTAGCCAATAAAGATATTAGTTCTTTAATTTTTTTTTTCTCTTTGGATAAATAGAAACTGGGTGAATAAAAAGCTATTACCAAATTTAATGCCCTGTAAAAATACCAGCAAAAACTAAAAGAAAATTATATATATATATATATATATATATATATATATATATATATATATATATATATATATATATATATATATTAGTGAACAGGCTGTTTCATGCTAGGCGCAATCGTCAGGTCAACACTGTGCCTCACATGAAACAACCTGTTGCCTCTGAGTGTTGACTTCAATGTTCACTTTTATATTTACATACACTATCTCTGATATTGAGCACTTTATCCCATAAATATAGCACACCTTAAAACTATATTTCTTCACACACACATATATATATATATATATATATATATATATATATGTTATATATGTATGTATCTTGGGTTTTATAGGCAACATTGAGATATCTGCTAAATGCATGTTCAGACACCATAATACAGGGTGCGGCAGCAATCCCTCCCACATAATGGTAAGACATTAACGATTAAAATCAAAGTTATGTCCTACATTATTTCAATGTAAGATGAGAGAGAATTTTAGAACTCTCATAACCCTGTTTAACAAATAAAAATGGGGCATTTATTTGAAATACAAAATATTCCCTAGAATAAAGTTTAAAGCAATATAGATGATTGTTTAAATTTTATAAGATGAATAGGGATGATATGAAATAACAGTGTGTAGAAAAAGAGAGCATGCAATTCCAAAATAAACTGATATATACATACAAGCTGTGTTCTCTCTGATATGTGTACATGTGCATGAAAGTTGAATTAAATAAGATTTGATAAAGATTGTTTCATATTGCTCTAACATTATTCAACTCGATTTTAAATACATTAATACTCAAAAAGCATCACACTATAGCAGGGTACTGTGTCAGCAATGTCTATTTAAGCCATCTCAGATTACCACAATAGGTAACAGCTGATCAACTAAATCTCCAGGATCATACACTAATTTTATTACAATTACATTAGATTACCAATAATAACGTAAGACTTATTTTCATATTACTAATAGGCAGGAGGCATGGAGCAATGGATAGTGTCTCAGATTGAGGAATCAGAGAGCCGAGACCGAATTCCAGTCAGATTCATTACATTCACTTATGTGCTAATACTCTTGGGAAACGTATGAATCCTCTTCTCTCTCTCCCCCCCCCTACATCCCGACATGGGTAAATAGCAGGACAGACTGGGTTCTATATGCTTGGATGGCAACTGATCTACCGCAGAAAGAAATGGCAACCTGCTGCAGGAAATAACTTGCCTCGTCAATCAGGTATCAAAAGATACATGATCGCCTAAGCATGTATCATGTATGATACATAACTGGCTGAAAAGTTAGGGCTCAAAATTAACTTTGTTCCATTTTCCTAGAATGATGCTGGGACAGTACAAAATTTTTAATTAAAATTCTATTATATTTATTCTAAAAGTAACAAATTTCTTCTTCAAAAAAAAATCTTATTTTACCAAATGCCAGGATTCTAATAAATGATTTAATATATATCCACCCACCAAAAAAACTTAAGCAATTCTTTTTAGACTTGTGAATGAAAACCAAAATGAAGGCTGAAGGACTTAAAAATAGACATTTGTATTATTTATTTAATATGAAAAAAATATCAGGATCTAATTGCGAAATCTAATTTTGCTTTAATAAACAAAACAAGAAAATTTTCTACCTATTTTTGGTCAAAATATTTGAACCCATTAAACAAAATTCATGTTATGTTTTCTGCTTATCATAAACTAAATGAAAAATACAAGAGAAATTTTACAAAATTAAAAATAAACATGAGGCATCTAAATTGTAAATGAAAATTTTTTGATGAAGACTTTTTTCAAGTGTGGATAGTTGGAATGTGCTGATATTATTTATACAGAAAATGAATGTATAGACCACAATTCTTAAAGCCTGATAAAAATTACTCTCAGCATGAAAATTAATAAGAAATTTTCTGTAAAATTATTCAAGGTTATTTAACCAAGATATTCAAATAAAAATAAAATTGTGATTGTTATAAAAATTACAGTTAAGTTTAATTTGTTTTTGTATTCATTTTTAAAACTAATATTTTAGCATTTTTAATTCTTATGTCTACCAAAAGAATTAAATGATTAAAGATCAAAATAAATATTTATTTCATAAACAATTTTAATAGTTTTTTTTTTTTTTTATGTTACTAATAAAAAAAATTATAAATCTGGGATAGTTTAATATTTTTTGGGGAACAATCTGATGAAAAAAAAAGTCAGTCTGGAGTCCTGTTTTTACATTACTAATAAAAAAAAAAAAAAAAAAAATAGTACCTTTTGCTTATTGGTATCTTACTTGAACTTGGTACCAGCACATTGATAAATTAAGAATTAATTTATTAATTCTTTTTTTTTTTTTTTCTTGCATTAATACATACAAAATATGAGTGGAGTTGTACAATATCCAAAACATATGATGTGATTTCTTAAATTTTTTTTTTTTTTAGTAAGGCCATAAGGCGTTACTGGGCATGGAAGAGTTAGAAAGAGAAACATTGTTGAGGAGTCAGGACAAAAGAAAAGTAATCAGGAGGACAGTAGATAGCAATTGACATTGCATTTAAATTTTTGAAGATTAAAGTTGGCTGGAAAGCATGGAACCAGAAGAGGGTTCCACATGTGAAGAGGGTGAAGAAAGAAACTATTAGTATAGAATTTACAGTTACATCTAGCCAGCTCAACTGTAAATTGATGAGACCTCATCACCAGTCAAGTACTGCAATTAAATTCAAAAAGTCTAGAAACCATAATGAAGAGCTCATCTGAACAATTACCATGAAAGTATTTATAGAAAAGGCACTAGAAGGCAACCGTAAGGCAGTAGGAAAGTAAGTGAAGCAGAGATTTAAAAATTTGAAATTTTTAAGCTAGAGTGATTAATTGATAGTAATATATCGTATATACCTGATTATAGTGCAAGTTTTTATGATCAGTTTTTTTAACACAAATAATAGGAGTTAATTGTTTTGAAGAGGTTAAAAATCATGCATTTTTAGTGGCTGATTGCACTATACTCAGGTAATTTTTTTTTTTTTTTTTTTGGAGAGGTTAAAATCCATGCAAAAAAAAATTCAGATGTCGCACCATACAGGAAGTAAGCTTATACAGGAGTATATACGATATAAAAAAAAAGAATTCTAGATTATGAATTTTTATTTTATTTATTTTTTACATTTTAGGTATAGAACATATTTTATTTTGGCTCCAGTATGGGGATCAGTTTACTATGAGCCTAATGGTTTTGGAATCAATATACATTGAGACCTACCAACTATCTCTCTGTAAATAGTAGTGTTTTGGTGAGGTTAAAGGTAATTAATTATATTTGTTGCTTGTATATAACATTAGTCCATTTTTAGTTTTAGTTTTTTTTTATTATTTTGGTCATCAATTTTTACTCTCATGAAAGATGACCGATAAACCAGTTTAACAGTTTTTAATATTTCAGTATTATCAATTTACACTAATATATCGTTTTTGTTATGAATGTCCTTTTAATATGTCTGTTTTTATTAATAAAATTTTGTATGCTTGTGAAAATTTACAATGAATTTATATCACATACTGGGTGCCCCCTATCAAGTTTAATTTATTTTCTTTTTTTTAATATTTGTAATCTGAAGTACTTAATCTATAGTAATATAAAAAAAACACTTTTTAAAAAATTAAAAATAAAAATAAAAAAAAAAGAATATTTCTGGTCATTGTGTGTATAACAACACGAAATATATGCATAATAACAAGTATAATGTATTTATTATGATATCCAGTTATATGATCTTGTGTTTAGAATCCAAACAGAAAGTGTAAATAGAGGTCAAAACCACAAGTACAAAAGGTCTATTTTTGTTGGCGCATCATTCACAAAGAGTTATGTCACTAGACTGTTTGAAAATCACAGCTCACTTTTCTCTGTAGTTGACAGAAAGTGAAAGTAGACTCAAGAACAGTTTAGCAAGGGAAAGCATATTAATAGATTACATGTTGATACTTTTCATGCTTGTGGTACTAAATATTGAAGTTTGTACTTTTTCTAATTTTGATTGTTTTATTAAAAAAAACAAAAAAAAAAACATTAAGAAAAAATTACAATATTTAAATAAAATAAAATAATGACTATATATATATATATATATATATATATATATATATGAGGGACATTTTCGATACCTAAGGTTTAAAATTAAATTTTAAAAATGAAAAATCTTTCTTGATTTTATTTTAACTTTAATTGAAAGTTTAAATGGTTAAATTTATTATTTCCATTAAGTAAAATATTCTGCTGGAGTATTTCAGATAGAAATTATATAGATTGGAATGTCAAATTTAATTTTGATTTTTTTTAAATTTTCTTAAAAGCAGCCATTTTCTTAATTTTAAGAAATTTGTAAACAAAACAAGTTTTTCTATCTTAAAATTCTTTCAAAAAATAAATATATATTTCTGACACATTATTTTAGTAAAATTAGAAAATTTAAAGTTAAATTAATCTGATTTGAAATAAATATTACTTACTTATAACATAAAAAATAATATACAACCAATTATTAACGATTGGTTCTGTTCATCTGATCCAACCTTTGATGGACTGTTGATAGATGAAGCAATGACAGCTACTATGGATTGTCAGAAATCTAAGAGAACACATATTTTTGGTTTTTAACTACCTAGTAATTTTTATAAATGAACATATTTTCTGCAATTATTTAATATTTTATTGACTTTTCTTTACCTTTCGAAGATGCAAAAATAAAAAAATTTAAAATACTATAAAATTTTCTTAAATTAATTTTATAATTTAATAACAAATGAAATACCATGATTACTCAATTGAAGTATGTCCCACACTAATGTAAATACATAAAATAAAAATATTTAGCGAAATAGTAATTGAAAAAAAGTAAAACTTAGTTCAAGCTTTAAGCTTTTAAAGCTGGATAGAAATTTTGAAAACCTGTTGAAATGTAACTGAAGCAACATAATAAAGGGACAAAACTTTTAGATCATAATAATGGCAATTTCAGTCTACCGTACATGAAAATAATGAACGTATTAAGTAAAAAAAAAATACAAAATGAAAAATTATTTCAAAAATAGAATAGCACAACTAAGTTGATTAATCTTTTCAATTTGGGATTTGTAAATTTTGTTTCCACTTAATTACTATATCACATTGAGGAAATAGCCAAATACAGAATTTTACACAATTTTAAACTATTATAAATTATTATAATTAAAATTAAAAAAAAAAAAAAAAAAAAAAATGAAAAAATTATTGTAAAACTTCATTATTCATCAGAAAAATTTCATTTCTTCAGATAATAATATCCTTAATATTACTTATTTACAAAAGCAATTAAAAGCTTTTCTAATTAAGTAATGTCATAGTTTTATTGGATTCATTATTTTTCAATTCAGAGAAAATTTTCAGTTAGCTCAAATTTGAAAAAAAAAAAAAAAAAAAAAAAAAAGTAGGGGATTTAAAATCTCCAAGGAGTCCTACTTTTAACAAAAAAAAAAATTTCAGGAAATTTAGTAAGTTGTTTTAAACATTAAAAAAAAAAAAAAAAAAAAAAAAAATTAGCAAAATTTTCTTCATTTGTGAATAAGTCCTGAAAATTTCATTACAATCAGACAATTACTTGATTTTTACAAGAATTTCCAAATCAATGTCTTTTCAATAGAAAAAAAAAACAATGTTATTTTCTGACACTGTGATGATGTAAACAAGAAATGACTTTAAACAACATTTTGAACGTGTTAGAAAGGAGTAAAAAATTTCAAAAAATAATTAAAAAATACTTTGGTCTTTCTTCTTAATAATAACAAACATTTTGACGATAAAAATTTATTTTCGTTAAGTTTGGGGCCTTTTTCATTACACTATCACACTATCAGTTTTCCCACTAGTGAAGGGACCTAGTCTGAAATGATACTTTTTGCCCTGAAATAAAATTCTACTTTACTTTTTAACATACGGTCCCCTAAACCTCCGTTGTGAAATTGCTACTTTGTTATTGTTGTAGGATTTTTTTTTGGACTCCACGATTTTCAGTTATTTAAAAATATAGGAGTGGGGGAAATCCCCACTCCAGAACTGCCCTAAAATCAATTTTTAATGTTACCAAATTTTCCTACCCATTATTGTTCCATGCCCTAGAGAAATAATACAACATATCACCACAACTCTTGACAACAGAAGATTTGTGTTTCTCTGTTGTTCAAAGTGTAATATCTTCACAAGTTTCCCTTGACAACTGGAACATTGACGAGAATAACTTTCCGGCCCAAAACTGTAAGTTAACTAAGGTTTTACAATGTATCTATGAAAACCTTTTAAATGCCTATTTGTATAACTACGGTAAAGGTTACTTTCGACAACACAAAATATTTTCAAGAAAATGAATTTATTTAAATTAGGAATTAGTTCAAAACAACTGACACTTTGTAATGTGTTCTTTACAATAAAACCGAGACTTTCTGAAAAAGTATGTTTTATTTGTTCTTAGCATTGATTTTAATAAAATTTAATAACCATAATTTAATGCTTCATTTTAGTTACATTCGCTAGATAAACGATAACAAAAAAAGATTAAAAAAAATATCACAAATATATATATTATTTTTGGAAGATTTTTAAAACCAATAAATGGACAAAGTTTATGAAAGAAGGTACATTTTTTGTTATGGAGTTGGAGCAGCTCCTTTTTGAAAGCAGGGAGCCTGAGGGGAGCCATTTCCTTCTTGGGTATGGGAGCAGTTCCAAAAATAGTGCAGTGAGTAAAGCTATATATATATATATATAAAGAAATATAGTCTTAAGATAGTGCTCAATATCAGAGAGAGCGTGTGTAAATATAAAAGTGAACATAGAAGTCAACACTTAGAGGCAACATTCTGTTTCATGCTAGAGGTAATCGTCAGGCCACGAGTGCTGTTATTTTTCTCGGCTATTTATATATACAGGTCAGTGGTACATTGTGGGTAGCACCACTGACCTGTATATATAAATAGCTGAGAAAAATAGCAGCACTCATGGCCTGACGATTGCATGAAAGAGACTGCCGCTTCTAAGTGTTGACTTCTATATTCACTTTAATGAATGAGTGAATGATTTTATTTGCCATTATTTATTACAACAACTGTTATTTTTACTTGGTATACATGTGAGCTGAGTAGGATTTCCTTATTTTGGTCAGTTATTTTTAATTTCACAATTTAGAAAAACAGGAATAGCAACTGAAATGCATATACGCACTAAAAATAATGTCCATAGTAATAAGAAATAAAATTATACCAATTACCCAAATTTTTCTTCACAATTGTTGTCATTCTCTCATTCTTTGCAATCATTGCGAGAGTAATTCTTTGATTAACATGCGAGAGAAAAAATAAAAAGCTTTAAGGATTCAACTGAAATAAAAATGGATTATTTCTTAGTCTCATCCACCATTCTTTTGTTCTTTCTTGTCTTCTTGTGATGAAAGTGTGTGGAACACATTTTGAGATCTAAAGTCATAGAACTAATTAGCATTAGGACATAAGCAAAGAGTGCTGCAGCAAGCAAGGTATGATTTATAAATTTTTTTTATATATATACATTTAAGGATGTGGGCTAATTTTTGTTATTTGATGGCTGTTTTTGTTGCATGAGTACTGCTTCAAAGATCATAAGTCTGTTTTTACTATTTGATTTTGCTACTAGTTTTGTATTGTTTGTGAGTATTGTTTGTTTCATCACAAACAATACCAAAATTTCCTAACATACTTTTAACAGTTTATTAAAATATGTTATTCAAAGTACGTCAAAGTCAAAGGATTGGACCCTATATATTTTCCAAGAAACACAGACAAAGCACTAGCATTATTACAAGGTTACTGTAATGTAATACAAAAAGAAAAAATATGGTTGTAGTTATTCTTTCAAATTTTGAATTACTGAAGTCTGACTGAATAGCTCGGCTCTATCATTATCTCACAAAACTGGAAACCAATCATTTCCTCTCTTTCAGCTTGTGGTCGTTTGGTTCCAATTATTATTGTTCAGGCAGAACTTGCATCAACAATCTAGACTAAAGTATAAATTAACAAAACAAACAGATAACCATTCATAAATTAGGATGAAAAAAAGAAATAAAAAAAAAAAACAACAAAGGAACACTCCTTTTTAAATATTGTATGCTCACACCTAATAATACCTGGGTTGAGAGAGGAGAGAGAAAATAAAAATTAAAAATTACCATAGATTTCAATTTTAGGTAAAAGATATCACAACTTCTTTCCACATTCTTTCTAACCTTTCCATCATAGTCAACCACTGATATTTGATGACAACTAGCTCTACATATTTTCTAACCAAAAATAAATCTATCTTTGATCTCTGTTTTAGTTCTGTCAAATTTTTATCAATCTTATGTATACTGAGCATGTTCTCTATATTTTCAACTAAAACTATTGACAGTAAGTGACAACAAAATGGATGCTGAGGATTTTCGGTTGCAGACTTATATTAACTATCACAGCTGGGATTGAGGTAGTTCTGAACTGCCTGTCCCTCGATATAGTTCTAATGCTGTCTCTGCATCATGTTAAAATGGGCAAGAGAGTGGTAGGGGAAAGAGATGGGGGGAAAAACCCGCTCTGTTAGTCTGAAATGTCTAAAGTTGTAGAAGACATCCCTAAATGTCACCTATCTACCCACCCAGACCAGGCAAGAGAAGTCCTGAATAAACAACAAAATATGTTGGAGACAATGTTCAATTCAAGTCTTCTTCTTCCATCTTGGTGTTTGTGTACCCATTTGTTTCCTTGTGAGCCTGCAATGGGTTTTCTTTGCACACAAACAAGAATGAGAATAGACACAATGTTGAATATCAGTGTCTGGTCAGTGGAAAGCTGTTATATGGTTACAAAAAGAGTTTTTCTTTATCTTTACATTTTAAAACATTGAAACTACTATACTGAACTTTACCAATGACAGGCACTTATTGTAAAATAGTGGCTAGCAAGCTATTCTCAAAGATCATTACTACTATCATGAGCTTGATCATCACTGGGCACTCAACAGTTGTAGCTTTGTACCAGATTAAACTAAGCTTTGTAAAAACTTATAGTGAGCTTGCAGAGAGAGATTATTGAAAGTTCTCATTTCCATTTACCAAAATTTGATCAAATATTTTCTTTTTGTTTTTTTCTAGCAAAGATTTCTTAGTTAGGACAAGAAATCTTTTAACACACCCACAGGTTTCCCACTCCTCATATCTGTTTGAAGAACAACCAGAATTTCAAAAGCCAATTTTCAAGGAGCACATGAAAGATTTTACATAACACAAGCTCTCTGTTCTATTTCCTCACCAGCCTAGTGTGGTAACAGGCTAAGCTTAGTATCTATATTAATAAATAGTTCCCATAATACTCAAGCTAAACTCCTTTCATAGCTTCCCTATGTTCAATTTGTTCACTTATTGGATATCTTGTTACTATCCCCTTTTACACATTGCTTTCCTTCAGTTATGTGCCATGCATGACACATGCTTAGGCGATCATAGATCTTGATACATGATTGACAAGGCAGATTTTTTCCCGCAGTAGGTTGCCATTTCTTTCTGAAGCAGACCAATTGCCATCCAAGACTAAAGAACCCGGTCTGTCCTATTTTCCCATAGCTAGGGGAAAAAGAGGATTCATACCTTTCCCAACGGTATTAGCATGTAAGTGAATGTAATGGATATGACCAGAATTCGAACTCTACTCTCTGATTCCTCAATCAGAGCCAATATCCATTACTCCACCGTGCCTCCCTACAACCCTCAAACTATTCTATTTTTTAAAGATAGACAAATTAGCCTATTGTCATAGGAGAGGAATCCATGACAGTCAGCAAGATTAATGGTAGAATCAATAAATAAAAATATGCTAACTTTGAAAAATTCATGCTGTTACGACAAGTATCACATTACAATCAAAGGTGATCACAGTGGATGAAGTCTGTTACAAAAATAAACATGCTTAATTCCATCTGAAAAAAGTTTTGGTTTGGCCACTTTCAACAATGAAACTGGGTTGTTAAAAACCAGGTTGCTCATACATTGATTTTTATTTCTTTTATTTCATAGCAGCCTTCTTTGGATATTTCTAATTTTATTAATTTAATACACTGATTTTTATTTCTTTAATTTGTGGCATTTATTTTGTGGTAGCCTTATTTTTACTTTTAACAATTTAAAAACAAAATAATTACAAAAATTTTGTACAGTCAAATTTATTTAAACAGAAATGATCAAGCAGTCACCCATCTAGGTACCAACTTGGCTCAACATTGTTTAACTTCAGTGATTATACAGGAACCGGTGTTTCGACATGATGTGGACATAAGTAGAAAATAATTAAGCAACCAAAGAATCAACTTTTCTCTCATACAAATATACCATATATAAATCTGTATTCAGAAAGGCTTCTGAGGTTCATAGTGAAACTGTCAGGTGGTAGGAATTGTTTACCCTCTCATACATCATTTGTAACTATTCTAAAGAATAGTTACAAATGATGTGAATCAGGTGCTGTACCTAAACTAAATTAAAGCTTACATCTGGTCTTTCATACAATAAAAATCATTGTGACCAATTTTATAGACAAACCCAATAAAATAATTTAAAGAACATAAACATTACTAAGCAACAATAGTGAACATTATGAGCAGCAGTTTCTGTTTATACTTTCACAGACAATATTCAGACAATAAAAAAAAAAAAAAAAATATCAGTCTACACAGGATGTGATGGGTAAGTTGTCACCATTTTATATTTTTAATTTCAAGCATGCACATTGTTTGCTTTTGACTTTGTCAACTACACAGTATAGTAGGGTCAGTGGTGCACTGTCTGTGAGAAAAAGGGCACCATGATGCAATTCACACCACCAGAAATTGGGACATGGCATGCTGTACTGCTTGGCATTCACACCAAAAGCTCCAACATGAACATTTCAGAGTGTTTGAGTATCAAACTAAGGACAGTACAGAGCATTCAGAAGGAGTTAGACGAGTCAAATGGTGATTATGAAGGTACGGCAGCTGAGAACTCACAAATTTGTTGGTGAGAGCCTCAGACTCAACACAGTGGCCTACATCAAGTGCTCTGAGGAGGTAGTGCAGCCCTGGGTTAAGAGGATGGCTGCTAGAAGACCCTATGTCTGGCAATAGGACTGTACCATGCCACACAAGCAAGAGAACCCAGTTATGGCTGTCAGACAATTGTTGCGACCACATCACCCCTTACATTTGGCCACCTAATTCTCCAGACTGCAACCTCCTTGATTATGTGTAGGGCACAGTTGAGCGAGAGACCAACAAAACTCCTTTAACACCAAAGATGAGCTGAAGGCATGGATTATGGCAGCATTCACCAACTTATAAAAGGAGACCATCCAGAAGAGATACAGGAGATTCCGAATTAATCTGGAGGCTGTGGTTAAAGCCAATGACAATTTTATTGAATAAATTTACTCTTTAGTATTTCAAGATATTTTTGTGTAATTTTGGTAAATATATCTGTTAAAATGAGAGGTCAGTGTTATTTTCATTTTTGCATAATTTAGATGACAATTTATCCATTGCATTCTATATATGACAGGTCACTCTTTAGCGTTACTGGTAGCATGTAACCCAGTTCTCTTGATGACAAACACACCTCAAGGACTATAGCACTTGACAAGGTGTGGCACAAAGGCTTACTACACAAGCTCTCCAGTTATGGAATCACAGGAAGTGTCTTCACAATCATAAAATCCTTTCTAACAGGTAGGTCCCTGAAGATAGTTATCAATGGCCAGTCTTCTGGAGCCCTAGAGGTCAACACAGGTGTCCCGTATGGATCACGCCTCGGACCAACCCTGTTTTTGATCTACATAAATGATCTGTCTAAAAATATACTCAGATCATATGTAAACATCTATGCCAATGATACGACTATATACAGACACACCTCTAAAACTCTACAGTCAACTGAACTCTTCTAATCTTGCACAAACTACCCAATGGGGTAAAAACTGGCTGGTTATATTCAATTCCTCAAAGACCATGCTGGTTATATTCCATCATCAGAGATCTGATCCTGAAATACCACCAATCTGGATGAACAGAGAGGACCTCCATTGACCCAACCTCAAGTGGAACTCATACACAAGATCCATTGCTAAGGATGCAGATAAAGTGGTTGACTCTCTGTACTGCTCCAGTAAGTACCTAACCCCTCCTGCTATCCTGTAACTTTACAAAACCCAGATCAGGTCAAAAATGAAGTACTATTGTCATATTTGGGTGGGAGCTGCCCAGACCTCAATCTTCAAACTTGATAGAGTTCAAAAGTGTCTCCAAGCCCTTGTGGGTGATGAATTATTCTCCATCCTTCAATGCCTCTCTCACAGGTGAGGTGTGGCAAGCGCTCTCACAAATTACATTCCCTGATCCCACCAACATAAACTTTCACAGCAAGAATACACCATGCTACTTATATAGTAATAAACCACCCACTTTTCCTCTGTATTTCATCAGGAAGAAGTAAGTTCCACTTGAGCAGCTTCTTGCCATAATCACAACCCTGTGAAACCAACTCCTAACAGGATGTTTCCTCAAACACTATAGTCTTAACCCATTCAAGGCTAGGGTTAAATGTTTTCTTCCACTCTTGTACATACAAATAGCCTCCAAATATAACCCTCTACCTCATGGTCCCTGGGCCATATTGTTTAAAAAAAAAAAAAATATGAAAGGAAAGTACAACCCATCACAGGCTGCCAGCAACTAAACTGGCAACCCAACCAAGCTCATTGGACATCCTGTAGAAACGAAAAACAATGGCCACCCAATATCTGTGGTATGTTGGTCACTGAGTTTGTTTGTTATCAGCATTTCCCAAAAGTGTGGCTAGTCTAACACAAGCCTTCACCACTATAAACTCATTTATTCATTCAGCAGCTCTTCCAGTTCCATAGCTCATTAGCACAAAGCCTACTGGAAAGAGAGCAAAGGCATCAGGAACAAGTAAAGGTATACACTCACACACACACAAGGGTGTCCCAATAACTTGGACAGATTTCAAATGTGAATTAAGTTTAAGTATCTAATGATTTTCTTTTTTTTTTTTTCTTTCAGATCTGGTGGTTATTTGGGCAATATTATTTTTCACACATAATTGCTATGACTTTAATAACATGATCCAATAGAGAAATAAATAAATTTTCACCAATAACACTGATTTATTTACTGCTGACTTTGATCCATCTTAATGAAACACCCTAATATAACCTGTCTTAATGAAACACCCTTTATATATATTTAGCAGGCCACACTGCTTAAAAAAAAAAAAAAAAAAAAAAAAAAGTTAATTTTTCGTACTGCAGCCATTTTCCAAACAAATGACCATGCACATCAACATATGCCTTTAAATGGGGAAGTCCATATTTTTTTTTTTTTCTTTGAATAATTTTCCTTTCTCTAATTAAAAACTCTGAAGTGTTGGTATAATATTATCACTGAGTAATTAACACACACTGCTGCATGTGATTTGTTTCTAATTCACTTATTTGAGCATACAAAAATATTTTTAAAAGAAGTATTAGGTTGGTGAAAAATAATTTCATTTTCTAACATATGTTACTATGTGAGAAAACGAAATTATTTTTGCACCAACCTAATATATAGAGAGAAATAATTATCATTGACGTTACTTGGTTTTTAAGCAAAATATGTTTACATATATGATCTACCTTATTGAAAATTGCCGATGGTTTAGAATGTTGACAACATTACCTTCAAGGAAATGTTACAAATTCAAGAAACATTGTACTTAATCATTTTTAAGTATATGGTCATGTAGTAGAACGTGTAAGTAAACAAGTGAGAATGAAAAGAAACAAACAACGGTTTAATAAATATTATATATCTTATTAAATTAAGCATGCCATTTAGAAAGCCAACTAGACCGCAGTTTGCCCATGATGGATCTATCAGAACACAGTGTAATAATTCTAATTAAAAAAGAAAAATTCAACTTCAAGAAACTTTTAAAAACAGATTGAGTAACCAATTAGAAAAACAAAAAAATAAGTATGTTGATCACATGCAAATTTAACATTCCATCATAGTTAAGGAATGATTTCAATTAACAAATTTACTTTTCTACCACTTTTAAACAACTGAATAAAAACAGTGTTTACCTATCGATATGAATAATAGTGAGTGCATCCTTATAGTCAATCATTTTCACAAACTATAAGCTTTCGTATTTCACAATACCTATGAAGTTGACAAAATTATCAATTAACTCCTGCAGTCATGGGTTTACATTAACATGTGTCTATGTTAAAGAAAAATAACATTCTCAGAATAGATAATAAAAGGAGCCAAACAACTTGTTTAAATTTGTGAAAGTTAATAATAATAATAATAATACAGTGCTACACAAGAGTATGTGAATCCTTAAGACAATATTAAAAAAAAAAATTGTCTCCTTTTCCAGATAATCTTAAACTATATATTCATTAAGAACAACCTTTATTAAACGAATTACAACCACTTTCAAAAATTTTTATTAAGCATGAATAAAAATATCAATTAAAAATAAAGATTTGCAAAGGTAAGTGACTCATTACAAATACACACTGTATTTTTGTTTTACATGGTTGCCAGTGCAAATAATTTTTGTGCATATATAAAAATCAAAATGACAAGTGTTCATTTTTGTTTTTTGGTAAGCTGTGTAACTGCAGTCAACCAATATAACTCATTGTGTATATAAAAGGCTGCAGTTAGAGACTAAAATTTTTAAAAATATGCCAAGATCAAAAGAACTTCTTGAAGATTTAAAAAGAAAAAAAAAAAAAAAAAATCATATAGTTGAAGCTTATATAATGAAGAAGGCAACAAAAAGCTATCAAAACAATTTGGAGTGCACATCTCCACCATGAAACAAATTACTTATAAAAGGAAGGCCTTTGGTATGATGGTATTGCAATCAAGTGGTTGTCCATGAAAAATAACTGCAAGAGCAAGTAGACATCTAGTTCAGCAAGCCCAGGTGAATCCTGATGTGACTTCTGTGGCTCTTCAAGGTTCCTTGGCCAATGTCGGAACCAATGTGCATATGTCTACAATGCAACAAAATCTGGACAATGTTGGCTGTCATGGCAGAATGCCTAGAAAAGGCCATTGCTGATCATTGCTGATGAAAAAGCTCAACTATACAAAAGCTCAAATTAATAAGCTTCAAACGTTCTGGCAAAAAGGTTTTATGGCTGGATGAGACAAAACTAGTTTTCTGAGTGAAACAATAAGCAGCATGTCTGGAAAGCTCCTAATACAGCTTTTGAAGAGAAGAATTTGGTGCCAACAGTTAAACATAGCTGCATAATTTGGGGCGCTTTGCTGCAGCTTGAACAGACAAAATAGTACACATTGACAGCACAATCGACTCTGCAAAACAGCAAGCAATTTGGCATGAAAGTGTGTAGCCCTCAGTTCGAAAATTGGATTTAGATCAGTTGGTTGGGAGTGGGGATTCTTCCAAAAGAACAATGATCTAAAGCATCAAAGCAGATCCACAAAAGAATGGCTTCAAAAAAAGAAATTTCAAGTCTTGGAATGGACTAAGTCCTGATCAAAACCCAATTGAATATCTGTGGTTCAGATTAATGAAAGCAGTGCATGCAAGATAATATTGAACAATTGTGAGAGTTCTACAAAGAAGAATGATAAAAATTGATGCTCACTACTTCCAGGAACTTCTTAAAAATTATAGAAAAGACTGGTTGATGATGTGGCCTCAAAAAGAGGAGTCACCAAATATTAAATGTAAGGGTTCACTTACTTTTTCATATCTTACTTTTTAAATAATATTTTTATTCCAGTTTGATACGAAAATCTTTAAAGGGGTTGTAGTTTGTTTAATAAAGGCTTAATTAAGATTTGTTGAGGATTTTTTTTAATATTATCTTAGAGGTTCAATTACTTTTGCACAGCAGTGTAGTGTGTGCGTTTATATATATATATATATATATATATATATATATATATATATATATTTCTATTTGTTTTGCTTAAACATTATTTTAGATAGAAACTCATATTCAAGTAAATGCTCTGTTTATTTAATTAAACAGTATTTTTATTCAATTACATTTACCAGCCTGAATATTTGAGAAATCTTGTCAGAAGATATGCCTCCTCTGGCAGGATTTGAACCTGCATCTCATATGGGTAACCATCATTAGATCTGACATACTTAACAGATTCAGCAACGTAGGACTTACAATTAAACAAACCCCGAAATAGTGCTTTTGAACTTACATTCTCTGCCAATTCTCGAAATATCCATAAATGCTCTGTTTTGTACCCTAACATAAACAAAGACATTTTTATTTATTTTTATAAAATGAATTAAATCTGACATATTTTAATTTGTTTTGCTTAAAAGTTATTTTAGATGGATACTCATATATTTAAATTTCTGCAGTTCTGGCAATTTATTTTATATATACCTGCTTCAAAATTATTACTGTTATGGGTATTTTTGTTTCTGATTATATCAATAATAGTTTTGGAATTATTTGATGTTGTTTAGATTGGGTAGATTGTTTTGGATAGTGGATGTAGTTTGTAGGTAGTATTATGTATTTGCTTTTAACTAGTTAGTTATTGCTAATAATGTTATCTTTTTTGCTGATATTATATATAAGCAAAAAAGATATGTGTATGTATGTAGGTAGTAAATCAGTGAACCCTTTAGTCAGTTCACATGTTTATCCCTTGTTTGTTGTTTAGAATTTGGTTTCCTGTTCCTTTTCTTAACATCTTTTCATATGATGCAAAGGACAGGCAAAGTGTTAAAATTGATTTTTGACACTTTTTACAAATCACTTTTGTGACAGTCAATCATACTCGTATAGCAGTATTTTACAAAGTCAAAATAACAATGGCCCTGATCAGTTACCACCTTATTTGTGATTTTGCTCTAACATAATCTGGCAGGCGCATTTTCAGAAGATAAAATATACGCTTTGGAATTGAAAGTTATTTTCACCAAGAAATGAAGTGTTACAGTTTATATCAACATAAAACATTCTTCTACCCACTCAATGATATTTGTAGTTAAAAACGATTCAGGTGTATAATGGCAGGAGCACTGAAACAATGCGTTCACAATAACCATTGGAGAATTTGTAAAGTGCTAAGACATTCTCAGAATCTTTCTAAAACACTCTTTGAAATGAGACAGGATTTCTACACCTTGTTAGAACTTGCTGAATTTAGCTTACAGAAATGTTCCACAATTCATTTTATTTTTTACTCGATCTTTCGATATGTGTGTATTACACTTGAAAATAACATTCAAAACCTGTAGCACTATTGTAATAATGTATTATTTCATTAATACCGATCATAGAATCTGAAATTATAGAAATTAGAATAAAAATCTGGCATTAATTATAGGTTTCTAACAATAACCAACTTTTGGAACAATGGACATTAAAACATTAATTAGCTAAATTAAGTTAAAAATAATTAAGTGAAAACAGCTATAACTTATGCTTTATTAGATGTTGTTATCCAACTTTCTGAACTCTTCAACAACCTCTACAAGCATACAGGTATAAAAATTTAAATATTAGAAAAATATTTGTGAATACAGTAATCATCAAACTCATTTTGTCAAAAGAAATACCAGATTTTGCTCTAATTATGCAATCCCTGGCAAAACTGCTGGAATTAAGACTTTTTTGTTTTTAATATCCAGTAAATGAATGTATCACAGATGTCGCAAAAACAATCCTTGTTTAATAAGTAAATGGTCTAGTTTCATGAAATACACCTAAAAATTAGATAGAATTATTTAAATTAATTTCTTTTTTCAAGTAGAGGAAAAAAAATTATGCAATCAACTTATAATTTGTAGTTCTAAAATAAATATTAGCAGAAGTTTAAATATGTAAATTAGTTTGTAGTAAAGAGATTGCTTTCTGAATATAAACTGTTACATTGTGAAAGGACACATAGCAAAAACAGAAGAGCCTCCAATTGATACAATGGGAAAGATTATAAAATTTCAAGAAGAGTGTAACAAACCATGTTATATATTCTTTGTTAGATGTGCCTAAAATTTGTTGCAAAACAGGAAGATCATGAATGTAAAACAAACAAGTAGATCATGAAGACATGAAAATACATAATTCTATCAACAGAAATATTATTTTAGTCCGAGGAAATTCTTCAAGATGACAAAACGCATAAAGAAATTCAAAGCATCATTCCAGTTTCTGAAACAACTGATATAACATTCCATACTCTTGCCATAGAACATCATGTTCACTACACCACTAAGTTATACAACTGTAACTAAATTTGTCTTAAAATTTACTTGACTAATACTAACTATACTTACCATCTTTACAATTCTGGAAAATGGATTAAAAAAAAGTTTTATATCTTGATTTCATGAAAATCCCAACCAAATGCTATCAATTTATTTAAAAAGATTTTAGTGATTGATTGGCACTTTTATTTTTTTTTTTAAACAGCTCATCAACTTTTTGCAGATTCAAACTGTTTGGACTGTTGTTCTCATATTTGTTGCCATATTAATGATGTTTCAGCTGTTGTACACTCCAGCTTTCTTCAGGTGTTTTGAATTTTAAACTGATTCCTTTATTTCAACCACTGGACACATGGCTCAGCAGATAAAAGCATTAGTTGTATCCAGTGACTTGACCCAAAGAGCTATGAGTTCAATATATGGCTACTGCAGTGGTGAATAAAAACTTGGAGAGCTGAGTTAAACAGATAACTGAGATTCTGGAAAAAGCATGGAACTAGAACAATCTACCCTGGTGGATGAAATAAAAGGTTTCAATCACCTGAAGAAGGCCAGAGTGTACAAAGGTTGAAAAGTCATAAATATGACAACAAAGATGAGGACAACAGACCAAATAATGTAAATAATTACAATACCTCTCATCTTAAAAATATAAGCAGATATTAATAAAGGAATTCATGGAAATATTTGCATTATTAATGTACATATGATTGATTGTTTTTGTTTTTTTTAATCGTTTATCAACCTTTACAAATTATTTAAAACAAGAAAATATTTTTAGATTCCGAGAATTTTTCTTTTTTTTTTTGCTTTTGAAGAGGATTTTTACTGATACAAGTTCTACTAATTAAACCATAGCTAGGAAGAGAAGAGGTGGATTCATATCTTTCCCTTGGCACATAAGTGAATATAACAAACCTGACTGGAATTGGAACTTGGCTGTAAGCCTTATTTAAAAAGATATACTCTGAGATCCATACTGACAAAGCTCCTTAAAAATAACTATCAAGAAACTTAAATGAATGTAAACATATTGTTTATTAAATGTTGGATAAAGAATTTGTTCAAAAATTGCTTTCAAGCAAAACCAACATTAAAAATCACACCCCTTTTTAGTTTGCTGTCCTTGGTGAGAAAATGAAGTTGAGACATTGTCATAAACATTCTTGAGAACAAAACCTTTCTATTGCTATACCATACTACTGGATGGCAGAGTTGTATATTTTTTTGAAAGCAAGACAATGAAATATAATATCACACAAAAAAAAAATTTGAAGGTTACATTCAGAGGGATTTAGAACAAAACAGAATGAGATCTTTAAAGAAAAGTTTTAGATTAAATTTCAAAATATTTCTGAAGAAAAATTCACATTAAAATATGGAAAAAGCATATGTGAAAACACCTATGCAAGTCAAGTGTATAGAATTATTTCAATATCATTGACTGTATTAAAACCTTAATACTAAACAAGAAATCAACATAAAGTAAATGCATCACTTATTAAACAACTGAATAATTACCAGGAAATGTATTTAAACAGTTCTCAGGATTGTTAATTTTTAGTCAGTGATTTCATCATTTTTAACATAGAAATAAAAAAAATGATAACTGGCTTCATTCATCACCACCAGTAGTTGGCCATGCTAAGACCAAGAACAAATTATTAAGTGATGCTGGGGTACAAAAAACACATGAAGCCCAATGTGCTTATCATGACACCAAGCCTGACAAGAGTATACCAGACACATTTATTATAACCAAATGCCAATGATATAGTTACAGGTTATGATAAAAGCAGCATATAACCTTGCAAGTGAGGCCAAGTTTTAAA
>CAWVQA010000667.1:15000-20000 GCA_963932145.1 Acanthosepion lycidas | reverse complement strand
ATTTTATCAGTGTGATTTCGGAAGTGTTTCATTTTAAAGGAATTTAGCTAATAATATTACTATTATTAATAGTCAAAGAATGGTATATTTAAATTTAAATTATCAATTTAGAAATGAAACTCCCTTCAGAAGAAAACAAAATTTAAACTATAGAATATTACAAAAGAAGGACATTACAAATTAAGAAAATAAATTAATATGTCATTAGAAAGACCCAATATTTCATTTAAAATCAATTCATGAACGTACGCACATATATACATACACACACACACACACACACACACACATATACATATATATATATATATATATATATATATATATATACATATATACATACACACACACATATATACATCCACATATATATATACACATATACATATATATACAATTCATATATCTATATACAAATCTATATATCAAAAAATTAATCTAACCATTTAATCATCCGTATATATATATATAGAGAGAGAGAGAGAGACATACTCATATACACATACACATCCTTAAATAGACATACATTCATATATAAGCACAAAACCCTACATACAAAACAAAATATAAAAAGAACACATATATACATATATATATATATATATATATATATACATACATATACATATGTACATTTACCAAATATAAATTCTAAGGTAATTACGTCTATATACATATATAGATTACAAGTAGTTTAAAACCATAAAAATACACATGTTTAAATACATGTACACACACATATACTCGTACATACATATAATATACATATACATACAAAACAAACATAAAAACATTTATACATATACATCCACACCCATGCAGCATACACGTTAAAAAAAAAAAAAAAGATATATATTCAGTATTCAAACATGCTTCATATTAGTATATTTATACTCACACACGCGTATATCTATTTATACATATATATCCATACTACCATACATATGTGTCCACAATATAAATACATAGTTACCCTTATCTATAATGTTCATATATATATATATCTAAATAAGTTCACATAAAAAAAAAAATTGTAAGTTCCAACACATTTATCAAAGAGCACAGTGTCAGTATTTTCATATATTCATTTAAAACAATTTATATTTTCTATTTATATATCTACACATACTTTTTTTAAAATGAAGTGATTTTTATGCCTACATTTACAAATCAACTCATTATGTCTGTTCAATAGTATGTCCGGATCCTTATGTTTTATAATTAGTATTTTTTCCATAATGCACAAATTGCATCGGTCTCTGAAATTAATCGGAGTTTTGGCTTTTGAGACGATTTTCCATTCTATTTGTGGGGTTAATTTGTTTTCCAATAACTCCCAATAGTGCTTTGAAAGTGCAGTCACTTAAAAGATGCCTACCTACTTTTTAAAAACCATAAACCTAACTTTCAAAATAATATACAGTCCAGATTAATAAATCCCTCCAAATCAGAATTAGGACTAATTTCTAGAAACATTCTTAAAAGAATAAACGTATCTATATTAGAAAAGTATCCCTTAAACCTTTGGAATGATTCATCTGACACCATTAAGTGGTTCAAAAATATAAAATCTAAAAATAAAGCCACCTTTATCCAATTAGACATTATCGATTTTTACCCCTCCATTTCTAAAGATTTATTAGAAAATAGCCTAAATTTTGCTAGAAACTATACTGAAATCACTGACGAGGAAATTAAAATCATAATGGATTCCAGAAAATCTGTACTTAAACTTAACGAAACTACTTGGTTTAAAAATAACAGTGACAATTTCGATGTCCCAATGGGAGCGTTTGATTCTGCTCAAATAGCGGACCTAATAGGGATGTATATTTTAGATATTCTGAGCAGATTTCTTAACCCCCAAAATGTAGGGCTTTACAGGGATGATGGTCTCATTATTATACCTAACTCTAATGGACCTCTTACATCCCAACTCCAGAAGAAAATAATTTAGGCTTTCAAATATATAGGTTTTAAAATAGAAATATCATCTAACCTGAAAATAGTAAATTTTCTAGACGTAACATTTGATCTTGAAAATAACACTTATAAACCTTTCCAAAAGGAGAACCAATCGCCCATATACATAAATATCGACTCAAACCACCCTATAGCAATTATGAAACAGATCCCTAACACTGTAAATACTAGAATGAATAAACTATCCTCTAGTAAAAGCATCTTTGATCAAAATAAATCAACATACAATCAAGCCCTATTAAAAAGCAAATTCAAACAAACACTCACTTATATAGATAAATCTACTAGCGACACGTCTTCTAAATCTAGAAATAGAAATAGGAAAATTATATGGTTCAACCCACCCTTCTGTAAGCTGTCGAACATTAATATAGGAAAATATTTTCTTAAACTTATAGATAAACATTTTAAAAAAGATAAGCTATTAAAAAAGTTGTTCAATAGAATGAATTTAAAAATTAGTTATTCCTGCATGAACAACATGGAAAAAATTATTAGCTCCCATAATAGTAAAATTTTAAATGAATTTTATAATCAACTTCAAAAAGATCCTAATACAAGCCCAAAGACCAAATCTACCTGTAACTGCAGGGAAGGATCTGTCTGTCCAGTAGAAGGAGTATGTTTGTCCAAAAACATAGTATACGAAGCTACGATTTTCCCCAAAGAAAATACTGAACATAAGAAGATCTACATAGGTATTTCTGCAGGAAGTTGGAAACAACGATTTTACAACCATCGCCAATCCTTTTATAATGAATCAAAAAAACACCAAACTGCACTTTCAAAGCACTATTGGGAGTTATTGGAAAACAAATTAACCCCACAAATAGAATGGAAAATCGTCTCAAAAGCCAAAACTCCGATTAATTTCAGAGACCGATGCAATTTGTGCATTATGGAAAAAATACTAATTATAAAACATAAGGATCCGGACATACTATTGAACAGACATAATGAGTTGATTTGTAAATGTAGGCATAAAAATCACCTCATTTTAAAAAAGTATGTGTAGATATATAAATAGAAAATATAAATTGTTTTAAATGAATATATGAAAATACTGACACTGTGCTCTTTGATAAATGTGTTGGAACTTACAATTTTTTTTTTTTATGTGAACTTATTTATATATATATATATATGAACATTATAGATAAGGGTAACTATGTATTTATATTGTGGACACATATGTATGGTAGTATGGATATATATGTATAAATAGATATACGCGTGTGTGAGTATAAATATACTAATATGAAGCATGTTTGAATACTGAATATATATTTTTTTTTTTTTTAACGTGTATGCTGCATGGGTGTGGATGTATATGTATAAATGTTTTTATGTTTGTTTTGTATGTATATGTATATTATATGTATGTACGAGTATATGTGTGTGTACATGTATTTAAACATGTGTATTTTTATGGTTTTAAACTACTTGTAATCTATATATGTATATAGACGTAATTACCTTAGAATTTATATTTGGTAAATGTACATATGTATATATATATGTATGTATATATATATATATATATATATATATATGTATATATGTGTTCTTTTTATATTTTGTTTTGTATGTAGGGTTTTGTGCTTATATATGAATGTATGTCTATTTAAGGATGTGTATGTGTATATGAGTATGTCTCTCTCTCTATATATATATACGGATGATTAAATGGTTAGATTAATTTTTTGATATATAGATTTGTATATGGATATATGAATTGTATATGTATGTATATGTGTATATATATATATATATATGTGGATGTATATATGTGTGTGAGTATGTATATATGTATATATATATATATATATATATATATATATGTATATGTGTGTGTGTGTGTGTGTGTGTATGTATATATGTGCGTACGTACATGAATTGATTTTAAATGAAATATTGGGTCTTTCTAATGACATTTTAAATTTATTTTCTTAATTTGTAATGTCCTTCTTTTGTAATATTCTATAGTTTAAATTTTGTTTTCTTCTGAAGGGAGTTTCATTTCTAAATTTATAATTTAAATTTAAATATACCATTCTTTGACTATTAATAATAGTAATAATATTAGCTAAATTCCTTTAAAATGAAACACTTCCTAAATCACATTGATAAAATTAAATTTTAACTGTGAAATCTATATATATTTCAAATATTAAAATATAGATAAAGATTGCAAAATGTATATATAGTTTATGTGCGAGGTTAAATGAATTTTTGTGTAAATTATCTCAAGTGTTTCTATGTTTTTTTTTTTTGTTTTTTTTTTGACTTGTTAATGATCGTATGTATATGTGTGTGTGTGTGTGTGTATGTATATATGTATATATATATATATATGTGTGTGTGTGTGTGTATGTATATATGTGCGTACGTGCATGAATTGATTTTAAATGAAATATTGGGTCTTTCTAATGACATATTAATTTATTTTCTTAATTTGTAATGTCCTTCTTTTGTAATATTCTATAGTTTAAATTTTGTTTTCTTCTGAAGGGAGTTTCATTTCTAAATTGATAATTTAAATTTAAATATACCATTCTTTGACTATTAATAATAGTAATAATATTAGCTAAATTCCTTTAAAATGAAACACTTCCGAAATCACACTGATAAAATTAAATTTTAACTGTGAAATCTATATATATTTTGAAATATAGAAAAAGATTGTAAAATGTATATATAGTTTATGTACGAGGATAAATGAATTTTTGTGTAAATTATTTCCAATGTTTCTACGGTTTTTTTTTTTTTTTTTTTTTTTTTTTTTTAATGATCTTATGTAAATGTAGGGATTCACATGAATACATTTGTGAGGCATATATGAATAAATGAAAATTAATATTACCCTCAAATTCTATTAAATAATGAAACCTAATCTTTAATTTAGTTTACCAATATAATAAATAAATTACATTCATAAATTAATTTTATTTTTAAATATTAAAATAGATGTTATATATATATATATTTTTTTTTGACTTGTTAATGATCGTATGTAT
>CAWVQA010000667.1:7500-10000 GCA_963932145.1 Acanthosepion lycidas | reverse complement strand
GGACTGGGGTATTTGCGTGTTCTTTATGTCTGTATTTTGATGTATCCGTTACTAGCTACGTTTTGGTAGGGGATGTATTCTTCAATGAAATCTGACATCCGTTAAATGCATGTCGTCTGGATTTTTTAAAATTTTATTATTAACGGCAAAAATTCTTACGGCATTTTTTCTATTTGTATATCTAAAGATTTTCGGGGGGTGTTCAGGTTAGAATACGTTTTAAATCATTTAACTACAATTTGAAAAATATTTTCACTATTCATTTTTAATATACTTTATTTCTTTTAAGAACAAGTAAATGTATTAGAATCCCTTACAGTATGTAGAGTTATTTTCACATCAACTATACATATGTATATTATTAGGTAACATTTTTTTTATTTAAGTAAACGTTATGACAATGACGCTAAAAATAGCTAATTGATTTCACTGATTTAGTAAACTTTTATTTTTTTATATAAACTTAGTAATATCTTGTTTCTCATGTAAGTACAAAGGACATGGGTCATTCAATGGTTTACATCTAACTGTAGGTGTTTTATTGGATTCCTTTAAGTGCTTGTAGTACTTGGAAGGAGATCTATAGGTGAGAATTCATTTCTCTGATTTAGTAAACTTTTTTTTTTATACTTAGTAATATATAGTTTCACATGGACATGGGACATACAATGGCCTACATCTTATAGCTTTGCATCATAATTTCATTTTTCTGTGGGTGTTTTATTGAATTCATTTAAGTGCCGGTAGTACTTTGAGAGAGGTGTTAGAATACGTTTTATTTAACTACAATTTTAAAAGATGTTTAGGTTAGAATTCATTTAACAAAAATTTTAAATACAACTTTAAAGTATTTTCACTGTTATTTATTACTTACAGAATATAAAATTATATTTTCCCATTAAATATAAGTACGTATATTATGAGGTCACACTTTATAAATTTATTTTTATTTTTAAATATTATTTAAGGAAAATTTTTGACAATGACGGCATAAAATAGCTATTTCATTTCTCTGATTCAGTAAATTTTTGTTTTTTATAAACTTAGTAATATATAGTTTCTCAGGTATGCACAAAGGACTTGGGTCATTTAATGACCTCCATATTCTAGTGAAAATATTTTAAAGTTGTATTTAAAATTGTAGTTAAATAAAAAGAAATTCTAACCTAAACATCTTTTAAAGTTGTCATTAAATAAAACGTATTCTAACCTATAGATCTCCCTCCAAGTACTTTCACCTAATGTATAATAAGGCGTATATCGACTTATATGACAAAAATATATATATCTGTTTTAATGTCCTTTCTTTCCCTATTCTTTGTTTCTCTGTTCTATTTGACCATTTTTATCTTTGTATATTTGCCGGTATAAGTTATATTTTAATAAGCGGTTAGCATTCGTTTAATAACACTTTAAGTCTTGAATATTTCTTGGTTGTTGTAACAGATTGTCCAGGACAATGTATGTGAATGTGTGTACAAGTATTTAACAGTGTCTATGTGTATAGAAAATGCATGTACATTTAAATGTTTATGTATGTATGTGATAGTTTTTTTTTTTATATAAAGGTAGATGTTTCCTGTATTGTCACTTTATTTTGTCTGTGTATATGTCTAAATATGTCTGGGTGCTTATGTATTATAATCTGAGTGTGTTTGTATTGTTTTATGCAAGAGGTTTGCACCCAACTCACACACTTGGAATTAAAATGTATACATTTTGTCAGGAAGAACAGCTGATATTAGAATCTATTCTAAGGTAATTTCAATGAAAAAATAAATTGAATAACATATGTATTTTTTCTTTTCTCCTCAGTAATTTTATAATTAGAAACATAATAGAGATTAAATTTAGATTTTAAAATTGGTAATTTTTTACTATTAATTTTGATATAAAATTTTATCATATAATTTCATACTTATTGGTTAAAATAAGTTCTATTTTAGTATACCCCAACTTTAAAGCTCTTAATAGATATTATAACGTTACTGTAATGATGTTACAATTTTTAAATAAATAATTATACAATATACACATATATATATAGATATATATATAGGCATAGACAAATATATATATATGTTTATGCATATATTTATCGATATATATATATATATATATCTATGCATGTATTATACACATATGCATATTAATATGTATATATACATATAGATATATATATATGTACATATACATATATAGACATATATATATACATATATATAAATACATATATATATATATATATATGTGTGTGATGTATATATATATATATATATACATGCATATACATACATATATAGATATATATATACATATGCATACATATATATATATATATGTGTGTGATGTATATATATATATATATATACATGCATATACATACATATATAGATATATATATACATATGCATACATATATATATATATATACATATATATATACATGCATATACATACATATATAATATATATATATTCATATATACATATACATATA